>PVIY010000853.1:0-175564 GCA_004026745.1 Myrmecophaga tridactyla
GACAGCCAATCATACAAGCTAGGAGGCTGTTGCTAAGCTTTAGGCTGGTGTAGAGCTAGAATTAGGAATCGACGGTTTGTGATGAGCTACGGAAATGGGCGGTCTACGACAAGAGGGGGAAGGGAGTAGACATAGAGAAGGATTAAAAAGGAATTTTAAAGTATGGCTAGGCTCCAGTCCCAGAGAAATATGCCACAGAGGACTTAAAATTTTGTTGCTGGTATATAGAAATGAATTTCTTTGTATCATCGCTACATACAGCAGTTTTACTAATAATCTTGGAATGGCATATAGCTGCCTTTTTTCTAATCCTCTTAGATTTTCTATAATACAGTATTTTAGCATTTATGAAATAATATAATATTGTTTCTGCCTTCCCAATTACTTTTTCTTGCCTTACTGCACCAGCTAGGGCCTCCAATAAAATAATGGCTGTTGAATAGTATAGTGCATAGAAGGAATAATAGTAGACATCCTTGACATTTTTCCAATCTCAGTCAAAAAATTCCAACATTTCACTGTTAGGAATGACACTTATGCGTTTTTCATATATACTCTTTTATCAGATTAAATAAGTTCCCTTTCATTCCTAGAATGCTAAATGACTTTTTTAAAATCATGATTGGAGGTTGAATTTTATAAATTTCATTCTACATCTATTGATGATTACAAGAGCATTTTCTCCTTAAATCTATGAAGATGTCAAATTACATTGATTTTCAAATTTTATGATGTTCTTTTATTTATGAAGTAGACTTAGCTTAATCAGCATATTATTCTTTTTACATGTTGCTGAATTTTGTTTAGAACTTTTGCATTTATGTTCGTGAGTGAGAGTCCTTACAATATTCTTTTTAGATTTTTGTGTGAAGGTGCTATGACTATCATAAAATGAAGTAGCGACTCTTCCCTGTTTGGCTGCTCTCTGGAAAAGTTTGTGTACATTGGGCAGTTTTTCCCCCTTAAATCCTTAGTAGAATTTTCTGGGTAAATCATTGTGCGTACAGTTACCATTGTGGGTATGTTCTTGAAGAGTACAAAGTTTCAGTAGATTTGAAATATTTCTAGGATTATTACTCTTTTCATCTGTTTTTGGGTCTGTTTTGGTAAATTGCATATTTTAAAGGATTTGTCTATTTCATCTAAATTTTCTAATTAATTTCCATGAACTTATTTATTCACAATATCCCCTTATTATAGCCTTTCGGCTGCCATTTTAGGATTGGAAAATCTCTTCTTCCTTTGTTTCCATACCTTCTGTGCCAGTTTGAAAGGATGTATGTACCCTAGAAAAGCCATGTTTTAATCCTAATCCCATTTTGCAAAGGCAGCTGTTTCTTCTAATCCCTATTCAGCGTTGTATATTTGAAACTGTAATTAGATCATCTCCCTGGACATGTGATTTAATCAAGAGTGGTTGTTAAGCTGGATTAGGTGGAGGCATGTCTCCACCCATATGGGTGGGTCTTGATTAGTTTCTGGAATCCTATAAAAGAGGAAACATTTTGGAGAATGAAGGAGATTCAGAGACAGCAAAGAATGCTGCAGCACCACGAAGCAGAGAGTCCGTCTTCCAGTGCTTTGGAGATGAGGAAGGAAAATGCCTTCCAGGGAGCTTTGTGAAACAGGAAGCCAGGAGACAAGGCTAGCAGATGATGCTGTGTTCACCATGTACCCTTCCAGCTGAGAGACTGTGCTCGCCGTGTGCCTTTTCACTTGAGAGAGAGAAAGAGACCCTGAATTTCATCGGGCTTCTTAAATCAAGGTATCTTTCCCAGGATGCCTTAGATTGGACATTTCTCTAGACTTGTTTTAACTGGGACATTTTCTCAGCCTTAGAACTGTAAACTAGCAATTTATTAAATTCCCCTTTTTAAAAGCCATTCTGTTTCTGGTATATTGCATTCCAGCAGCTAGCAAACTAGAACACATGGCTTTTCTAGGGTACATACAGTCTTTCAAACTGGCACATTCCACCCTCTGGACCCTAAAAAAGCCATGTTTTTTCCATATACAAAATACATTAATTCCATCACAATATCAGAAATCCTTTAATCATTTCAGTAGCACATGGTGAAATACAAAGTTAGAATTACAGGCTTGGCCTGTTCTAAGGCAAAATTATCCTCTGGCTCTGGACCTATAAAAACTCAAAACAAGTTATTTGCTGCCAACATACAAAGGAGAAACATTCATAGGATACATATACCCATTTCCATAGGGAGGAAGGAACACAGGGGTCACCAGACCCATGCAGTTTTGAAAGCCCACAGCACAAAGTCCATCAGATTTCAAAGTCTGAGAGTCATTTATTTTGGGGGCATCTGAAAGCAGCATTCCCACCCTTTCCAAGGGCCTACACAGAGTCCTGCCTCTCTCCAAATGTAACCTTGGGGGACATTGGGGAGACCACCTTTTTCTTGGCTCCGCCCTCTCCAAGGATCGGGGCTGCACCCAGGCTCTGTGCCATCTCCGGGGCACACGCTCAACTGTTCCATGTGGTGGCAGCCAGGCTCTCCCCAAACCCCAAGGAATGTGCTTCACCCTCTCCAAAGCCTGAGGTGGCATGACTCTTCCACTGCAATGAGGTGGAAGGCCCATGCTCTGCCTTTGGGGCAAACTTACCCTCTCCACGGGCTTGGGTGGGTTCAATCCCCTGGCCCAAGGCTTCTTGACTTCAGACCTCAGCCTCCATGGCTCTGCCTCTGAAGTTATTTTTCCTCCATTGTGTCCCTTCTCTGAAACCCCCAGTCCAGACTGGCAGCAGCTCTGTTTATACAGGTCCCACAGCACTCTCATTGGCTTTCTATGCAGTAGCCTTGGATCATGCCTATCAGACATAAGGAGTTTCCACAAATCCTTCCTGGGTAACTCCATGTCCGATCCTGGCTTTCTCTGAAATGGCTGACTTGTTCTACATTTCGTAAAGTCCTCAAATGGGGTCTCTCTTTCTGAAGGCCCAGAAATTTCCAGAACTTCAATTTCTGGTTTCATTGTATCCAAGAGTTTAGTTCTCACTTATCTCTTTCCTGTTGCATTTCACTATAAGTTATGAGGAGAAACCAGGCTGCACTTTCCACATTTAATTTGGAAATCTCTTCTGCTAAATATCCAAGTTCATGGCTTTTAAAATCTGTCTACCAGCCAAAGCCATTAGTCAACATTGCTAGATTATTTGCCATTTTCAAACAAGGGTCACCTTCCTTCCAATCTGCAATGGCACATGCCTCATTTCTGTCTAGAACCTGTTCAGAGGTATCTTTAGAGTCCACATTTCTACCAAAAGTCTCTTCAAAGCATTCTAGGCATTCTCTATCAGGCTTCTCACAACTCCTCTAGATTCTTCTCCTCATCCATTTAAAAAGCCATTTCAACATGTTTGGTATCCACAAACCACAACAGCACCCCACTCCTGGTACCAAAATCTATTCTAGTTTGCTAGCTGCTGGAATGCAATATACCAGAAACAGAATGGCTTTTAAAAGGGGAAATTTAATAAGTTGCTAGTTTACAGTTCTAAGGCTGAGAAAATGTCCCAGTTAAAACAAGTCTAGAGAAATGTCCAATCTAAGGCATCCAGGGAAAGATACCTTGATTCAAGAAGGCCGATGAAATTCAGGGTCTCTCTCTCTCTCTCTCTCTCTCTCTCTCTCTCTCTCTCTCTCTCTCTCTCTCTCTCTCTCTTTCTCAAGTGAGAAGGCACATGGTGAGCACAGTCAGGGCTTCTCTCTTAGCTGGAAGGGCACATGGTGAACACAGCATCATCTGATAGCTTTCTCTCCTGGCTTCCTGTTTCATGAAGCTCCCTGGAAGGTGTTTTCCTTCTTCATCTCCAAAGCACTGGCTGATGGTTTCTCTGCTTCGTGGTGCTGCAGCATTCTTTGCTGTCTCTGAATCTCCTTCATTCTCCAAAATGTATCCTCTTTTATAGGATTCCAGAAACTAATCAAGACCCACCCATATGGGTGGAGACACGCCTCCACCTAATCCAGTTTAACAACCAATCTTGATTAAATCACATCTCCACAGTGTGCTGGTTTGAAATAATGTATGTACCTTTGAAAAGCCATGTTTTAATCCTAATGTCATTTTGTAAAGGTAGCTGTTTCTTCTAATCCCTATTCAGCGTTGCATGTTTGAAACTGCAGTTAGATGATCTCCCTGGAGATGTGATTTAATCAAGAGTGGTTGTTAAACTGGGTTAGGTGGAGGCATGTCTCCACCCATTTAGGTTGGTCTTGATTAGTTTCTGGAGTCCTGTAAAAGAAGAAACATTTTGGAGAATGAAGGAGATTCATAGACAGCAGAGAATGCTGCAGCACCACGAAGCAGAAAGTCCATCAGCTAGTATAGTGCTTTGGAGGTGAAGAAGGAAAACGCATCCTGGGGAGCTTCATGAAACCGGAAGCCAGGAACAAAAACTAGCAGATGATGTCGTGTTTGCCATATGCCTTTCCACATGGGAAAGAAACTGTGTTTACCATGTGCTTTCTCACTTGAGACAGAAACCCTGAACTTCATCGGTTTCTTGAACCAAGGTATCTTTCCCTGGATGCCTTAGATTGGACATTTCTATAGACTTGTTTTAATTGGGACATTTTCTTGGCCTTAGAACTGTAAACTAGCAACTTATTAAATTCACCATTTTAAAAGCCATTCCATTTCTGGTATATTGCATTCTGGCAGCTAGCACACCTTCACACAGCCAAAAAGGAGATCCATCTGCCTGAGTCACTTGTCTGAATTTCCTTCTTATCCCCATATTCATCCAGAAACTCCTGATTAACTTCTTAGCAGCTTGATTCTTTTAGGAAGACTTTAAATATATTTTTTCTGTTTCTTCCAAAATTAGTATTGATCTTCAGTGTGAGACTTGAATCCAATAACCAAATCCATCATTACCAAAAAGGAAAAAAAATATCTGGAATAACATTTTAAGGATCCTACCTTTAAAAAATATTGATTTTTTAATTTCCCAAATTCCCCTTATACTATCTATTGATGTGGCATTCCTCTGTTATTATCTATTGATGTGGTATTCAATCTGACAGAAACATGGAATTTATCTGCAGAACGGGTTTAAATTATGTCCCTAATTGGTTAGTGTCCTAAATTTTTAAATTTGTGATAGGAAGTTTTTAAAATTTATTAATATTTAACTCATTATTATTTATTTGAATCTGGACATATGCTTATATTAAGTCTTCTCTTTTCTTTAGCAATAATTATATCCATTAAAATACTAAACTTAGAAGCTTTTCCTTATAAAGCTGAATATTTGAATATCTTTACAGAAAATAACACACACTAAATAGTTATCTTATCAGGAAAAATTTCAAATTTTTTTCTTCTGATATTTCTAAGTGTGAATGTATTTTTCCACAAATGTACTCCACCATGTGCACATGGGTGTTTTTATTTGTTTTACTTAATATATTTTGAATGTACTTTTCCTTATGGGCTTCATATTTATAAATTTAAATGAATACATCCTGCTATTTTATGGTCAGCTATTGTCCTATTGTTATATATTTTGTTTTCCTGTGCTTCTTTCCCCCCTAATGTCAATACTGTGGATATAAACATCATTGCACAAGAAGCATTTTTTTTCTTTTTCCTTTTGGGCCATTTCCAGAAGGGGGCTTACTTTGTCAAAGAGTATGTCTATTTTTATAGCTTTTCTTGCATATTGCAAGATTGCCCTGTAGGATGTTGTAGCCATTAGTAATGTGTGAGATTACCTGCTTCTGCTAAGATATTCTTAGTCTGATGGATGTAAAATGATGTTTTGTATATGTTTTAATTTTTGTTCTTTAATATTTGTAGCTCAAGGTATTCTAGAAGTTAGGCCTAAGAAAAACCTCAAGAGATCATCCAATTCAATATCGTGCCTCAGTTTTATGATTATCAGCTTTTGAAATAACTAAAGCCCACGACTCCGACATGCATATACTGTACAGGAGTCTTTGGATCTTCTGAGAATTCCTTCAGCAAACTTCCATTCGTCCCTATTTCCCACAGGCTGATTATAATCCATTTTCACTTGAGTAGTGACAGTCCTCTAGTTGTGCTCTCCATGCTTCCACGGGTCAGAACCCTTTAGGCCTAGAGGGAAGGCATTCAGTGGGTTAGAACACTTGGGTTTGATGGAATATATGCAGTGATTGTGCTGGTTAGCTATTACTGGGTAACAAGCCACTCAAGAACTAAGTAGCTTCAAATCACAACTATTAGTCAAAGTCACAGGACTTTGAAAATGGCTTGGGTGGGCTGTTCTGGGTCAAGCCCTCTCATGTGGTTACAGCCAGAGGGGACACATCTCTTTCTCTTCTTGTGTGTTAGGGCCTCCTCATGTGTTCTCATCACTTGGTTTCTCCAGCAAGAGCACCCTTTAGGTAGCCTCATTTCTTATATGGTGGCTCAGGACTCCAAAGACAAATGTCCCCAAAGAAACTGGCAGAAGCTATATGGTCTAGTCTAACCCAAACTCAGAAATCATGCCACTGCATCCATCCGGTCATTGAGGCAATCACAAGTCCCAATTAGAGTCAAAGAGAGGAGACCTCCCTCTGCTTCTTGATGGGAAGAGTGTCCAGTAATTCTTAGACATGTTTTAAAATCAATAATTTAATCGACTTAATGGTGCTCATAAAACTGTGTATTTAAACCAAGTTTCTCAACTTTGGCACTATTGACATTATGGACCAGATAATTCTTTCCTATGCAAGGCTGTCTTGTGCATTGTAGGATGTCGAGGGGTATCCCGCTACATGCCACTAGCGTGTCTTCCCCGCTTGTGATCTCCAAAACTGTGTTCTGACACTGCCAGAGGCCCCTGGTGGACAAAATGGCTCCCAGTTGAAAGCCACTGCACTAAACAGACATGTAATAAAGATATTCAGTGTTCACGGCACCATGGAAGGAGCCACGGCTCTGAAGAACAAGTTAAATTCTATCATGTTTCATTTTGGATAAGTCACATGCAAAATATTAACTACTTTGCTGGGTTGTTGGAAAGATCAAATGGGATTATGAATGCAAAATATTTTGCAGGCAATAAAGTCTGTCTAATGTTAGTTATTTTTGAAAATAGTCTAATACTTGTAATTCATTCATTTTTATTATCATTCATTATTTAAGGAATCTGTATGGACTAGTTAACATGTACCAGCAGAGTGTCTTGCAGTGGCGGGTTAGAAGATTTAAGGCAGTTTGATCTTATTTCCATTTCTGGCATCACCAGATCTTCTTTCCATTTCTGGCGTCACTCATGGAGGATAGTAGTACTTATGTCCCTATTGAATGTAAAATTTGACAGTCAAAACAAATACTTAATTGCATTTTTCTTTCTAAATGAAAGCAGGAGGAATGGTATACTGCTATATACCAAAAATGGTTGTAAAGTTATTTGGACTTTTGGCTTTTGCACCTTATTTTTTAAAGCACTGTAGCTACAAACCAGACCTTATAGATCTTAAATCTGCGTAGAATGTATAGTCATTTCTAAAGGGTCTATAATTTCCAAGTTTAGTTTCTTTTGGATGAGGGGTGGGGAGGGCATTCTGCCTGCATTATTTTCCTTTCAGCATGAAGGCAATGCTGTTGAAAATGAGATTTCCTGTGGTTGTGTATGTGTTCAATGGATCTAAATGCAGCCTATGGCCATATCCTGTTGCCATATACATTCTGGGTAATGATTAGTTACATTTTGAGTTTGAAGTCTGTTTCTTCATTGCTGAGTCAAGGTCTGAGTAACCCCACTTCCTGTTTGTATGGCTTTCTGGATTGGACTGATAATGGTTTCTTGGTTTGGGGGTGTGCTTTGAATGTGCCTCAGCAAAATGCAGCAGCCTGTCATTGTCCTTCCTGTTGTACAGCAGTTTTCAGAAACTTAAGTAGAAATTCATTCAGGATATGCTTTTCACATTAGTGGTAAAAACTGGTATGCCTTATTAAATTTCTCAAGGAGTGTACTATCCTCAGTAGCATATAATGATATTAATAGTAAATAAAAATTGCTTTTGCTGAGAGCTGATCGATCATTCACTAGGTGCTGGGTTGAGGGTTTCATATGCATTGTCCGATCACAATGAGGTATGCATGTTTATCTGTTTCACAGATGAGGAAGCAATAGTTTATGCAGGGTAAGGAACTTGTCAAAGATCAAGAGCTCGTCAAATCTCAAAGGCCAAACTGTTAGGCACCAAGGCACAGTGTTGGTTTGGTTCAGTAAGTGAAATTTTTTTTCACTTTTTTATTATATAGTATAACATATATACAAAACAAAGAAAGGAAAAAGCAATAGTTTTCAAAGCACTCTTCAACAAGTAGTTACAAGACAGATCCCAGAGTTTGTCATGGGCTACCAAAGATCCTCTCAGATCTTTCTTTTTTTGCTCCAGAATATAGGAGGCTAGAAGGCTTAAATATTTTTTAATCATCACAATAGACTTTTTTCCTTCTTTTTTTGGTGAAAAAAATAACATATATGCCAAAAAGCAATAAATTTCAAAGCACAACAGCACAATTAATTGCAGAACATATTTCAGAGTTTGATATGGGTTATAGTTCCACAATTTTAGGTTTTTACTTCTAGCTGCTCTAAGATACTGGAAACTAAAAGAGATACCAATTAAATGATTCAGCATTCATATTCATTAAATCTTATCTTCACTGTATAACTCCATCATCAACTTTGATCTTTCCATCCCTCTCTTTAGGGGTGTTTGGGCTTTGGCCATTGTAACTTTTTCATATTGGAAGGGTCTGTCACTAATATGGGGTAGGGAGATGGAACTATCTGATGTTCTGGAGAGGCTGGGCCCTCTAGATTTCAGGATCAGGGACCCATCTGGAGGTTGTAGGCCTCTGGAAAATTTCAGTAAGTGAATTTTTAAGTTAAAATTATAAAAGGCTTGTACTTCAAACATTGGTGTACTTCAGCCACCCTTACCCCACAACGGTATACTCAGTCTTCTTTTTATCATTCTCTATAGTAAGAAGAAAAGCAAGGTTGCATGTTCATTAAAGTTCCAAATAAAAAATAAAATGTGTCTATCTATGTATATAGATACCTATACAGTGTCGGTTTGAAACTGTTATGTACCCCAGCAAAGTCATATTTTAATCCTGATCCTATCTTGTGGGGGCAACCATTTCTTTTAATCCAGGTTCCATATTGTATGGTGGAAACTTTTGATTAGATTATCCCACAGCGATGTGGCGTGCTCAATTGTGGGTATGACATTTTGATTAGATAGAGATGTGACTCCACCCATTCCAGGTGGGTCTTGGTTTGTTTACTGGAGTCCTTTAAAAGAGGAAACAATTTGGAGAAACCTCAGAGCTGACATAGATGCCATCACTTGGAGGAGAGAGACGCAGATGTTTGGAGATGCTTGGAGTCCAGTAGATGTCACCATGAGATGTTCAGCAAGCCAGAACCTGGAGAGAGCCACGGGAAGCCAAGAAACGGAAGCCAGCTCCTGAAAAGCAAAGTGAGGAACCCCCACAAGAATAGAAGCTGAAAGCAATGGAGCCCAGAAGCAAGGGTCCAGCAGATGCCAACCATGTGACTACCCAGCTGACAGAGGTGCTCCTGACCCATCGGTCTTCCTTTAATTAGGGTATCTTTCCCTGGATTCCTTTGTTTGGACATTTTTATCGGTTTAGAACTGTAAACTTGTAACTTATTAACTTCCCTTTTTAAAAGCCATTCCTGTTTCTGGCATGTTGCATTCTGGCAGCTTAACAAACTAATACAAATACACACATATATATGCACATACATACACACACATATGTACACTGATATATATGTGTATATATTTTTATTAATTTGTCTTTGTATCTACATGTCTATCTGCTCAGTATCCTGAGTTCAAGCATTTTTCTTTGAATCAGTCCAGAGTCTGGAAATTTATTAATTAATTGTAGTCATTCTTCATCTCCTATTATGTTGTTAAGTGGAAAAGTGACACACTCTATAGTCTATCTCTCTATTCCATAATTATCATTGAGCCACAATGACATGCCAGGAGCTATTCTTAGTACTAGGAGATATGGCAGTGAAAATAGATAAAGTCCCCACTCTTGGCGACAAAGGCAGATTTAATGTGAAGCAACTGAAAGTTAAGGTTCAGGGTCTCTCATTACACAAGCCCCTTCCAATGGGTTCACATGGCCTGGTATTTTGGTTAAATGTGCAAAATTTGTTAAATCTGTTAACACGTTTCAACAATAGGGTCAATGACAATAAACTGGTGAATGACTGTTAAAGGTTCAAAGACTTTCTGAATTAATCCCTGCACAAGACAACTTGAAATGCCTTGAAATGTTGCAGCTCCCATATGAAAAAAATTGATAAGGATTATCTTGGTTTTGAAAACAGTTCTAAACATATATATGGCATTATCACTAAGGAGTTGTGAAACTGAAAGGAATATTTCTTACCTCTAAATAATAATCATTGTGAAAATTCAATTTTCAATGCTAGTGGGAAAATTGCATTATTGTTTAGTCTCTAAAGAATAGGATTTTGTAAAATAGTTGTCAGGTGAAGAAGTGATCAAAAGATATACAGCCAATTTTGTAGGGAAAAGGTACTGCAGAAGCACATCAGGCAATCAACAAGATGTATATTATTTCCTCACTTGTCAGCCTTTTAAAATATGTAATTTGCCAGGGCTATTTTTCTCATTCTAAATAAATATTTAATCTTATATCTGAATTTTCTTCACAATGCTTTTTCCTTAAAAAGCCTCTCTCCACCAACTTGTAGAGATTTCAACCCCTACAACAACCTGACTCTCCCCCTGCAGATTCTAATGGAAAGAGATAAACAATACAATAAAATAATAAATATATAATATGTGAAATAGTGATGCTCTATTAAGAAAAATGAACCAGGGTAAGGGGGATAGAAATAGAGAATGGGGGACAGATTGAGGGAAGGTGTTGCTTCATGTAGGGTTATATATTTTCTATTGCTGCATTACAATTAGCACATACAAATAGCACGGTTATTATCTCCAGTTTCTGTGGGTCAGGAATCCTGGCATGGCTGAGCTTTAGAGTCTCTTGCAAGGCTGCTGTCCGTTGTCACCTGGGGCTGGGGTCTTATCTTAATGCTCAAGTGAGGAAGAATCCACTTCCACATTCACTCAGGTCACTGACAGAATTGAATTCCTTGAGGGTCGTTCCCCTGAGGGTCTCAATTCTTTGCTGTCTCTCAGCTCCTTGCCACGTTGTCCTCCCTGTGGAATAGCTCACAACACGGCAGCTTGTTTCATTCATCAATGCCCGCAAGAAGTTACAATCTTAGGTAATGTAATTGTGGTAGTGACATCCCATCACCTTGGCCGTATTCTGTTGGTTAGAAGTCACAGTTCCTATCCACACTCAAGGGGCCAATATCAGGAGATGGGGTCATGGGGCCCCTGTAAAGCCTGTCCATCACAGGCGGTGGGGAAAGGCATCTCTAGTAGGGTGGTATTTGAGCAGAAACTGAAAGGAAACGAGCATGAGCATGCAGCTGTCTGGGAAAGGGGCATTCCATGCAGAGGGAACAAGTGTAAGTGGCCTGAAGCCAGAGTATATTTGAGAAGAGCCAAAAGTCCAGCTGAGTGCTATAAAGAATAGGGTAGGAGATGAGGTCAGAGAGTGGGGTAGGGGTACAGCGAATGAGGCAAAGCACACATGAGAACAACTGAATGATGTTTCCAGGTAGTATACTACAATAAATGATGCAAATAGTACCCATGGGAGTTCGAGGAAGGTGGGCTGCAAGCTAAAGTAATTCATCTACAACCACAATTTTGTAACGAAGTGGCCAGTGGACAGAGATATAAAGGAAGAAGTACTACCTCATTAATGTTTATTATTTTTTTACATTGCCTCAAGATATGTGAGACATATTTTGTTACTGAGCAAATTAGTTTGCAGGCGCTGACTTGCTAACTGCCCTAGAATGCTATATTGAGACAGGCAGAGGACGTAAGAGAGATGCTTCCCCTCTCATATAGAAGTAATTTAGGAAGAAAGTAGAAAAATAGGAAGTGAATTCATGTCATAGTATTTTTAGTAGTTCTCCCAGTAAGTATTGGGCCAACATTCCTTCTCTTATATTTCACTGTCTCCCTCTCAGCTCTTGGGAGAGAGTGACAGTCTGCCAGATGGCAGCTTACTCTCCACCATCCTTTAGAAAAAAGAAAGTCTACTGAATTGTTAGAAGCACTAGTCATAATAAATGGATTTAAAAAGCAATTGAGAAAAAAAAGCAATTGCAGTGGGGTCTGGAGATGTCCATTTCTTGAATGGTTTTGAAAATTAAATTCCTATTTTTATTTTAAGCCAAGGAAGAAATGATCCTGTTTTAAACATCTGCATTTATTGCATTCTAATATTGTTAATTTTTTAAACAATAAGACTTGCTTTCAACTGTAGAAAACCTAAAAGGAGAAGGTGCAGAGAGGGTCAGGAATTTGCTGGGCCATGCTGCTCCTTTTTAAATTAGGCATATATGCCTAAAGGTCTTGTTAAACAATGTGACTTTTGAACACAAAAAAAAGTTCTAGAAAAAACATGGAAATAGTTGTTTTAGAAATTATATCTATTCTTGAGGATTCATGTCTAAAATAGAAGAGATTTTAATATGGTATTTATTGAATCACAAAGGATAAAAACAAGGAATTCATAAATTATAAGCAACTCCAATGAATTTTTTGCCTTGAGCAAAATATATATGTAAAATAGTTGAATGTTTGGAAGTGGAAGAAACCTTAAAATAGGCGCTCAAAAAGCTGAGGCTTAGAAATGGTAAGAAATTTGCTTACAGACTAGCTGAGTAGATATTAAATTCCATTGTCTTCACTCCCAATGCCATGTTCTTTCCTATAACTTATCTGTTCACAGTCTTGTGAGCAACTTGGAGAAAGGACCCTATTTTATAATTCTTATATCTGTACCAAGAAGAGTGTCTACTACAGAGTAAGCACTCAATAAAAGTTTGTTGAGTGAATAAAGAATGGTAATGTATGAATTGGAAAGCAAAGTCAGTTTAACAAATGCCTACGTATGTGTGTGTGTGTTTAAAAATCCATCAGCTTTTATATTGTGAATGAAGAGAGGAAAAAGCTAGAGAAAATTACAAGATGTTAAACATATATGAGCAAATTCACACAAATGACATATTACAAATATAGACATCATAGAATTGAAGTGTTGTAATATGGTCATTTGTGATATTGAAATTAAGGCATTTATAACCAATGTACTTTTAAATCTGTAGTCATAAGCTTAGCATATGCCTAGCAAATGAAATTAAATTAAGGTGCGAGTCAGATCCAACCCAATGGGCCAGAGTTTCCCTTTCCATATTTTCAAATGTTATCTTTATGCGTGTAGAAAGATTAGACATTACAAAGAGAGGATGAAATAAAATAACACATTTACAATCCTGCTACTTCAGAATAGGAGAAAAAGTTATTTGATTCCTACTTATTTTTATCCCACTTTCTATTTATTGCAAGAATATTATAATATACTAAAGGAGATTTTTTTTTAAAGCAAATTGCGTCTTGCAATTGTACTGCTTGTTCTGTTAATATTCATATGTATTTTACCTTTTCTTATATTCTGCATATAATTTCTCTATTTTGTCATTTTCATTAAGCATTTTTCATCCCACTCTATAGTCTTCACAATTACTGTTTTTAATGGTTGTATTAAATTCCATCCTGTTGTCATACTACAAAAATGCATAACCATTCCTCTAATATCAGATATTTAGGTAAACATTAATTATTAAGTTGTTAGTTATTAAGAACAATTTGCTTAGGTTGCAAGAAATCATTAAAGTTCTTCAACATATGTAAGATATGTTTATTAGGCCACATAAGACTGAGAGACGGCCTACATTAAAAATCAATATTAGCAAAATAGCATTTCTGTGGCTCAGCCATCTCCTTTCAAACCAGAGGGAACCTAAGTCCTATATCTTGTTTTTTATTCTCTGGGAATAAAGAAGTTCTCTACTGGGTTCTCAAGCAGAGTTCTCCTTGAAACTTTTGCTGCCCCTAATAGTGATCCCTCGTGTCCTGGTCACTGCTGGCCCTTCCTGCTGGCTCAGCCTTAGGCACAAAGGCTTGCTGCCCAGGTCGCTGACCTTGGCCTCTGCTCACACCATTGCCTCCACAATTTCTGAGGAGAAGTCCCCAATCAGAGGTGGGCAAAATCCACTCTGTCTCCTTAAAGGCAACGACACCCTGTGCTCCCTAGTTTCATAGAGATTCGGGCCTTACAGTACAGTTCTTATGTTTTTGTTCACCATTTTTGATAGACGCATTTTTTTTACTCCTAAAATACCAACACTGGTCTGTAGAGATGGGTCAGAGTGCAATCTTAGAGTTGTCTGTTTGTTAAACCCACCCCTCTCTTCCCCACACCAACTCTTGCTTTAGGCTAAACATTTTGGCCTTGATTCTTCCTCTTCTCCTTATATGAATTTCTCCCCATATGTCTCCTGGACCCTTCTGCAAATAAGCCCCTTACCTGAAGGGTTTATGTCACTAACTCTTCATCAGGTGTAATATGCTTAACTTTGCAACCGGAACAAATTAGACCCTCTTTCTGCAACTCTTTACTACAAATATGCATCCTTTTGCTCTGATATCATGAAAGTTCACAAGCTTCCCATGCCAAATTTTTGTTATTTTATATGGGATGGCATATTTTTGTTTTATACATTTATTTATTTATGCTCTTGTTTTCAAAAGTATTTTTTCCCTTCTGAATTTCGCTAAATTTTGAGAACAAAACTAGGTTGACAAACTATATCCAATCCCCTGCCATATATTTCTCTTTCAGATTATCTTTTAACTTAAAGTTGGGTTCCAGAATAAAGTGGGAGAATAAATTCTATATTTACTGAAACTAATTCTTAAATTATTCAGGTTTGTACAAAACCTATTTCAGAGATGGTAAGGAGCCCTTAGGGCAGGAGGTCCTGGTAAAGTTATTGAAGGAGTGAAAGAAAAACTCATCTGCATTAATTGAATTGGGTGACACTATCTTGTTTGCCTATAAAAATTAAAATGGCAACCAGTCAGGTTATAATCAAGGATAAAACACTAATGCTTGTTATTATTATTTTTATTAGAGGAAACTAGTCAACCCTCCAGGAGAGACGATGCTTATATTTGCATAAATTTTGGTGAAATTCACTGGAATATTTTGGCCTGGTCACTGTTAACAAACACACAGCAAGGTCACCTTTGATCAATATTTTGAGTGTCTGAGCTATTACATCATTCACATAAGGACAAGAAGTGAGATCTACTGTGTTCCTGGCAGGACAAACAACAAGTCAGTTTGAGAGTCACTGCATCTAACGGAGAACTGGAAATGTATAATTTCATGAGACAGACTATGATTTTCTATGCCAAACTTTTCACCTCTCCCAACTCTTCTATTTTGGACCACTATGCCTGCTGCCTATTGGCTCCTTATGCCTGGAACTTTGCCCTCCTCTTTATGTAGCGAATTCCAACTTGTTCTTCAACACCCATATCAAATGCCACCTCCTCTTTGAAGTCTTCAAGGTTAGATACACCCTCCTCTCAACTTTTGGTTTAAGGCTTTTTGTACCTCCCTGTCTTTTGACACTCATCGCGCTGTCGTATAATTATTTGATTTTTTAATCAAGTTGCTAAAATGGAAGATCGAAGAGAGCAGCTCTCTTGCCCGTTTTGTTGACTACTATATCCTCGGTCCTAAAATATGCCTCCATACAAAGAAACTGGGCAGATATTTGTTGAATGTTCTATGTATTAGTATCTATTTAATAGTGTGTACAGGCGTGTGGACACGACTGGGGGAAGGAAACAAGATGAACTAAATATGGTTCTTATTCTTCTGGTCCTCTCAGGTCAAACAGGAGGATGGGCATGGAAGAAAATTATGATAAGCACTGATATTACAAAGGAGAAATAGACCTCGAATTTGGCTGAATGCTTACATTAAATTTCTATAGTATGCTAAGTGTGAAATGATGATATGGATGATATAACTATATGTTATAAAGAAAATAAGTATTGGGAACCCAGATAGTCCAGATTTATAAAAAGATGCAGGGTTTTGATGGAAGTGTTTAAATGGTGGGGAGAAAAAAATAAAGAGATTAGGATTAATGGAGTGAAAGTTTGGTGATGGAGAATGCAATGGTTTCTGAGGAAAATGAGCAGACTTTGTGAATGAGATTCTAGACAGTAAGGTTGAGAAGATGAGCCAGACCAAGAAATCAGAGCTTAGCCACCAACTGTGTGACAATGAACATGGAAAACATCCAAGCTTCATGAGTTCCAATTTCCTTATTTGTAAGTGGGTAATAACAGTTCCATTTTGGCTGTTTCACAGGCTTGTTGTGGGATCACCTAAGTCAGAACGATTCTGACATAGGCAGGCAGATAGAAGCAGTAAGGAAAAGGAGGATTTAAACCATTATGGTTCAAACAATAGAGGGGAAAAAAATACTGGGAGGAAATATATCCAGATTAACTGTAATTACATTCAAATGATAGGACTAGGAGTGATCTCTCTCCTCCCAATTTTCTCCATATTCCAAATGATTGTTAAAAGAACGTAAATTAATTCAAAATTCATTCAGCAAATATATCTTAGGTGATGAGAAAATAGCAGTGAAAAAAAAGACAAGATCTGAACTTTCAAGGGACATGCAGATTTAGTAGAGACAGACACAAATCAAGATGAACATATAAGATACTTTCTGATAATAAGTGCTATAATAATACTAAAGTAGGGAATTGTTACTAAATGGAGGGGTCAAAGAAGATGGGTCTCTACAAGAACAGAGTCCTAAGTTGTGAGTTGGGAAGGAATGTCCCAGGCAGAGGGACAGGCAGCTAGCTGCAAAGACCAGGGGACATAAGGAAAGTTAGGGTGGGTGGGTACAGTAAGCAGAGGGAGGGCGGTGTGATGTGAGGTCAGAAAGATGCACAGGGCAAGGTCATGAAAGACCCTTGAAATCATGGCAAAGATACTGGATTTTATTCTTAACCTGGCAAGACTTTGAGAATTTTAAGCAGAGAGATGAAATGATCTACTATATATTTCTAAATCATATTATTCAGGTATATATGCACATATACATATACATGGACATCATATATACACACATATATAGCTATATACAGATATGTATATATGCACATACATATATATAATAAAATGCAACTGTTGGATGATAAAATGAACTCCCCCATGATTGCATGCCATAACATGTTCTGCCAAAGTCGAAGAAATGGTGTGGGGTTGAAAAAGGATGAGATCATTGTATACACAGTCACGTGTGTTCTTCCCAGCATTAGATGTTTTTAAAATGGGAGCAGTTTGGCATCATCCCTTTAAGCTTTCACTAGTATGTCAGATAATTGGTAACATATTCCAACAGCATTTATTAAGCTCTGCACAGTGGAGTGAAGATTAACTGTTGATTGGTAATAGAAGCCATCTGAAGGTCAACAATTCTGTGCTTAATTTGCTATTTTTTTTTTGCATTTTATCTCCTCAAAAACAAAAAGAATCAATGGTGCATATGAAAAATAGATGTTGAAGAGAAAATTTGCCAGTGTAGAGCTTTATGGATTGTCTTGCAGAGTATTTCAAAATTAATATTTGTACTTCTCTTCCTGGCAGTACATATTTCTAAGAAATAATGAGCTGCACTCTCTCTCTTTTTTTTTTTTTTTGGCATGGGCAGGCACCGGGAATCAAACTTGGGTCTCCGGCAGCCAAGCGAGAACTCTGCCTGCTGAGCCACCGTGGCCCACCCAAGCTGCACTCTCTTGAGTGAAAAAACTCCCTGGTAGAGGGGTGCTTTTGGCACTTAGCGAGGCACATTGACTTCTTTAAGTCTCCAAAGCTCCACTGACTCATTATTACTTTGGAGCACTGTACAGAATTGGCTCCCAAAACTACAGAGGCACAATGGAAGAATGAACCATTTTCTTCTGGCTTTTCAGTGCCTAAAACAACAGACCTATGAAAGACTGTACATTCAAGGCTGCCTAGAAAGTTCCTTTATGAAAACACATATTAATGGAACGTTGACGTCAATTTTTAATAGAATCCACTCTCCTTCAGTGTGTACAAAGACAAATATCAATCTGAAACAGCAAGGAGCATATTACCATCTCAGTAGAGAATATTAATATACATACAACCTCCCTTTCTATAGAATAGAGAACTATCTGCATTCATGCTATCAGTATCACAGAAGGAAAACTTCATCAGCCTTATTCTTTCCTCCCATTCGTTTTCCATCAAAACGAGATTTAAAAAAAAAAAGTCTATCAAAGCTTTATCCTCTATGGTCTTTTGTTCTGTGTTTGAAACAATGATCATTTTTTTTGATAATTCAGAAAGAAGCATCAAAAAGCAAAGCCACTGGAATAAAAGAGATATGATACCTTGCCCTTATATTTTTATTCTCAAAAGTCATCCCTTGTGAAAGAAAATTGCACAATTTTCAAAGAGATGTGATTTTTTCCCCCTTCTTTGATGTAGTCAGCAGTGCTTTTTCAACAGACATGTCACACAAAGTGCATATCAAGATGTTCAGTGGAATTGAGAAGAAATAGGAGATACCCCTCAGAGCCTGTCCTTGGCTGGCTTGGACTCATTTCATTAGAAAAAACAAATACGATTAGAATTACTTAAGAATACTCAGAGGTAACGTAGTTGTTTAAGAATTCGCACTCTTGAATCAGACAGTCCTGTGATCAGATCCTGTTCCCATACCTTCCAGCTGGAACCCAAAATCTTCTCTGCAAAATGAAGACGATATTAGCAACAATCTCCTGGGCAGCTATGAGGATTAATGATATAATGAATTAATGATATAATGTGTATAAAGTACTGAGCGTGGTACCCAGACCTAAAATAGGTGCTTCAGCGACTATTAGTTTTTGGTAAGCTTTGATAAGGAGTATAATTGTTACGTCAAACAAGTTTTTCAAGGTTACCTTTGAGATGTATATTACAAATTCATATTCACAAATTGTAAATATGGACTATGTTTTCATTTTTCTTAACAGGCATTTTGAATTGCTGTGTGGCGTACAATGTTGGTCTCCCAGAAGCAAAAATATTTTCCGGTCCTTCAGGTGAACAATTTGGCTATGCAGTGCAGCAGTTTATAAATCCCACAGGCAACTGGTAAGATTATCTTATTTTTTATGACATCAATAAAATACTAAATGCATCTTATATTTAACTCCAAATTGCTAGTTCAAATTGATGTTCGACTATACTATTAATGAGTGGCCCTCAAAATCCTTAAATGAAGGCTCTTTCTTTGACAGTTCACAATTGATTGATAATTAATGGGACAAAGCATATGGGCACTAGTAGTTTTTTTAAACTGGGATAGAAAGTTCTCTCTAAATACTCCATACCAAATTTGTAAAACCAATTTTAACCATGTATATATAAATATAAAGATGTATATATAATATGTATATATATGTAAAGATTTCTCATTTTAGCTAATACTGTATCTGAACCATTTGTGCTGATTGGATTATTTCTAGGTGGTAGGATTACTTGATTGCTTCCTAAATTTTCTCCCTCAGCAAGGCTTTGTCTACTCTGTCATTCTATTAGCCTTGTCTACTCCTTGTGATGAAGGTTCCTCACAAGCATCCGTGCAAAATTTTTACAGAAGGGCCTTCTTCTACTGTACTAAGTAGCTTTTATTTTTGCTCCAAAAGTGTCTCCAGTCTTGAAATGAGGTATAGTGGTTGTTTTTGAGCCATCATAGCCTTTCTCCCAGATGAAAAACAAACATCTTTATGGAGATGGAAATATATATCCTAGATATTGGCTTAAGTTTTCCATAATAGCAATGAAAACCAACTCAAGGGAAACCAGATGATTCTGAAAAGTTGTACTGAGAAGGAAGGGCTGGAGTTCCTCATCTGCAGAGTTGTGCCCACTGGTGGGCAGTTGTCCTGCTCATGGAATCTCATCTTACTGGGCAGCAGAAGGTTCCAGAGCTTCCCCAACTCACTCTGGAAATTGATATTCTGGACCTTCACTCTCCGGAGCTCTTTTCGATGATGAAACAGGCTGTTTTCTGCTTATTAACATCAGCTGTAATGTATGGTTTTGTTTCTGTATGATGCTGAGGTTCCAAACAACTGAAATCAAAGCAGCATCTGGGACCCAGAGTATTCACGTGTCGGAGCATGCCTGTTAGTGTGTTGAGGAACCAAAATGAAATTATCATTAGTGAGCAGAGTGGGCCTCAAAAGGCTTCTTAGAAGGAGATGAATCATGAGGTAGGTTTTAAGTGGTGGAGATGAATAACCAGAGAAGAATGTAAACTATGGCCGGGAGACTTGGGAAGCAATGTCTGTGGGAGCCAGGGCACCTCCGCTTCCGTGCTTGCTTGTCAGCCACCTGGAAGGACAAGAACAGTCGATTTGGAGACCCGGAGAGCAGCAATTACTATAATCATTTGGGATATAAGAGAGAGTTGCATCCCTAACAATGACCAAATCATGCTTTGATAACCACAAACCCCTGGTAAGGAGGCTAGAAAGATGTTATAGCTGGTTTATTTTGACCTTGGAATCTAGAAGAGAAAGTTGCTAATGGCTCTCAACTTTACATCTCCAGCTCTAATTCTCTCCTTAACTCCAGACTCATATCAAACAGCCTATTCAACAGCTCCACTTGAATGCCTAAGAGACATAGCAAACGTAACAGGGGGAAAACAAATCTGATTTTCTCTACCAGCTAACCAAGCAAAAAATAAAATAAAATAAAAAATCCCTCACTCTTCTCTTTCTCTTACCTCTTCCATATCTAACCCGTTAGCAAGTCCTGTTGACCCCATTGCCAAAATACATATTATATCTGACCCATTTCTTATCATTTCCCTGTTGTTACCCCAACTGAAGCCAATTCTAGCTCTTGCAGGCAATGTTGCATCAGCTTCTCAACTGCTCTCCTGCTTCTCTTCTTACTCCTCTTTATTCTATTCCCCTCATAGCAGCCAATATGAGCTTTTAAAAATATGATTCAAATAATATCACACCCTCCATTAAAGCCCTCGAATGGCTTTCCACTGCAATCAGAACAAATTCAAATTCCTTAATTTTCCCTTTCCAAGGCCTGGAGCACAAGATTCACTCCTGACATCTGTCATTAGCCTGGCCCTGCCAAGGTGCCTTGCCACAAAGGGCAGGACTAGGGACAGGATCCAGGTGAGTGCGTTTGCCCAGTTCTCCATTACCCATTCCAGTGCTAAAGTGGGTTACACTTAGGACAAGCGACCTTACAAACTCTCAGACTCAAGGAAAATAAGATGAAACCTGGAAATCCAGAATTGCCTATTTGTTTTGACAATTGGCACTGTGCCCTTCTCCACTCCTAATTTATGACAATTGCACAGACATTTTGGAAATAGCAGATGTGGGAAGGGTTGTTTAAACATTAACTATCCATGTGATACTAATCAAGTAAACTTTGGGCACAGAAAAAGCTATTACTATGAGTCTCTAATAAGTTGTGAGTCTTTTCATGTAGATTTTACACACACACACACACACACACACACACAGGGAGTTTTGTTTTCCGTTAAGCTTTTACTTCTTATCTGAAGCTGCCTGTTTAACAGTCTGAAATGAGAGGGATAATTTAAGAAGAAAGATTATCTCCCAAGCAGAGTACCAGTGGAACCCCTCTGGCTGTCAGTAAAGACCACCCTGTGGTCTGACCTCCTCTTGGTGTAGGTTCTACTTCCAGGCCCTCAGTTTACACATAGGATGTTCAAATGTAGATGCTGCAATTCTTATCACAAACAATTCTACAATGGACTGAGATATGTTTAAAAATCATTTCCTGGAGCTGTAGTACTATTCATTGTCTCTGTTTGTCTAACCTGAGAGCCTGTTTCAAGAACAATCTGAGCTCATTCCGTGACTCAAAAGTGATATACCACTACAAAAACTTGTGTGACGAAGACAGACTGGGAATGGGGGGTATTTCCAGTTGTAGAAATGCATTTTCTTGTTCTGGCAAAGACTAGTTCATGCTTATTCCTTAAGAAGACAGTAGAAATGTAATGAACATGTGTCATGGCAAAAAAAAAAATCCATCTATATATGAGTTTATATTATAGCTTTCACTTTACAGTTAAGAAAAATTCTAATAAAGCTCTATGTAGGGCGGGCCACGGTGGCTCAGCAGGTAAGAACGCTTGCCTGCTGTGCCCGAGGACCCAGGTTCGATTCCTGGTGCCTGCCCATGTAAAAAAAAAAAAAAAAAAGCTCTATGTATGTCATAAATACACAGATTGTCTTCCATGGATATGCCTGTAAGAGAATTTTTTAAAATGATATAGAAGAAATATTCATCTCTACAAAAGCCATCAAAGGTTATGTAATTTAGTACTTTGATAATATTTTTCAGTTCTCTTTCTATACCCAAACACATAACACTCATAATGACTCTAGAAGCTTTGTGAAATATCTCTTTACAGATGAGGGAACAAGACTTAGAAAGGTCACGTAATTCACTAAGATTAAACAGCTAATAAGTAAAGGAGATAAATTAATGCAAAATAGAGACAGATGAGCCAAATGTACGTGGTTCTTTAAGTGTCCAAGGAAGGGAATGGTAGAATGTAACTGGTATTTATACATTTTATCTTAACGTGAACTACTAAAAATAAGATCAACTTTCAATATTTTGAGCTAAGAGTTCTGTTACAGAATTTGTCCTATCACTTGTCCATTGGCTTTACAGTTAACCGTTGCTAGTTCAGGGATATTGGTTACCATCTATCTTTTCATTCTCTCATGCAGAGGGACTTGTCATATAAGTTGGGAGCTGGTGCATGAAGGTTTTACCCTCCACTTCCCCATCCTTGGCTGGGTGACTTTGGGAAAGTCACACAACCTCACTAGAGCACAAAGAGAGTCCCATCCCTACCAAAGTGGAATGCTTTGAGCATCTCTTGAGAGAAAAAAAGCAAAGCATTTCAAAAACTAAATTGCTGTGCATGTGTGAGCTTCGATTAATAGCACTGTATGAAAAGATATACAAAGAAAATTGGGTTTTTCTAAGTCCCTAACCCTCCACCCCCAACTGTTCTCATTGTGTCATGGATTAGCTTCCATACATATTGGATGAGCCTCAGTCCTTTTCTTCTATTTCTTGACCAAAAATGTTATTCTGACCCCTTTCCAAAAAATGCATCTTTGCCTTTCATTGTGGTCTTTAAATATTAGCCAGTATCAGTTCTTATGTCTCTTTCTAGAGATAAAATTTTCTTGCCATTAGATGGTCCTGGTGGTGTCATTTAACATTCTTATGTCCTTTATTCACAAGGTTGGCTTTTATTTTAAATCTAAGATATATGTATTTCTTTTTATTTTTCTTTAAATTTCAGTTCCTTTTTTACTAACTTGTAACTTCTGCAGCTATAAGGAAGTAGGATTCTTACTGTAATATATTACTACACTTTATTAAGTTTGAAGAACCTGTTGTTGATACTTTGATTCATATCTTTATCCTATTGCCGTGCAATTAAACCATTATCAACAGCATGTAGTAGAAATGAGCAAGGTGGAGTATCACCTATCAACCGGAGCTTACCCTTGGCTAGTCATCAGGGTAGGGTGAATAGGGAAACAAGAACTTTTCAGAACACTGACCCCACAGATCATCTAGTATTGATTCAATCACATTTGTCATACTCTGCTTGCTAATTTTTTCTTCACTAAATTAAAACAATTTTATAGCTAAAGTTTTTAAATGTTTCGTGATACCTAGCATAATTACAACTCTGTACTGGTAAATATTCCTTGCTCTAACTTGCTTCTCCCTCCTGCTACTCTGGACACAAGTTTGTGTGTGCCTCTACAAACACATGAACATACATACACACGCACATCTTTTGTGATTTGCATATGGAATCGCTCTTCAGATAACCCAGTTGGGTTAGAATGTCTAGAGCCCTTCAATGATCTGTGAAAATCCTCCAGGCCTCACTAGCTAGTCATAATTTTAAGCATTTTTCTGCAATAATGCTTCAATATCTGTTTCTGGAATAAAGTTCATTTACCAAAGTTTAATGAAACATACAAACATACCTTCCTGGTGTCTGGTTGTCTAAAACATTTGTATCCATCTAACTCTATCTGGGAAAGAATCTGGGAAATGTCTATTTGCTAATTTGTTTATGGCCCATCTGCTGGGGAGAAAAATGAGAACCTCTCTTCTGGAATAGCTTCTAAGAGGATCTAGTATGATACATGCTATTGGGGACTTGGAATCAGAGGACATGGTTACAGATCTAGACTTGGTTTCCACTTAGACACAGACTCAGGTTCTTTATGGGAAAACATGAATATTTACAAAGATCAAAGGAAGTAATGCAATAAAAGTTATTTATATGTACTATGAAGTAGCACACAAAAGCTGTTGTTATTTTTATCAGTAATAAAGCAATCATCTACCTCAGTCTATGCCTAGTTTAACAGTATCAGCTCATGGGCTTTGATTTATGAAAATGTAGTGGTCTTAAAATTGTTTCTTGCCCATGGGATAAGCCCAAGAATGTGGCATTTGTATCCTCACAAGACTTTAAATAAATATGTCAGCTTTTGATTTTACCTTTAGGAAAATTGCATGTTGGATAAATCAAAATAGCAGAATCAGTTTTTCATTGAATCTCTTGTTTTCAGCGCAAAGCTGATTTTCAGGGTTTTTCCTTTTCTTTTTCTTTCTCTTTTTTTTTTAGAGACAGGACAAAAGATTTAAGATGTTTTAGCATTAATAAGGTTGATGGTTGCTACATCCTGGAACTGAAAGAACTTGTGAGGTTAGCCATCGCACTATTTGATGAAGCAAACGGGCAGCCAAATAAATCTAAAGCAGCATAATGAGGTTTAGATACAAAAATTGCCTTTCAACATATGCCAAAGAGTATACCTATTAAACTTATAATAGCAATATTTCCCAGCCAAGAGCTAAAAATGAACTCTCTTTACCTGTCTTTCTCCTTCTCAGAAATGTCAAGTCTTCATAGGTGAAGTTTTTCTGTCATAAACTTCTTTAACATTTATGGGCAGGAAGTAGGTAGTCATATAGAAATGTTTTAGTTTGCTAATGCTGCCAGAATGCAATATACCAGAAATGGAATGGCTTTTAAAAAGTGAATTTAGAAAGTTACAAGTTTACAATTCTAAGTCCAGGAAAATGTCCAAATTAAGGTACCAACGAGAGGTGACCATCACTCAAGAATGGCTGATGCTGTCTGGAACACCTCTGTCAGCTAAGAAGTCATGTGACTGGTGTCTACTGGTCCTTGTTCCCAATTCCATTGCTTTCAGCTTCTGATGCCAGTGGTTTCCTCTCTGTGTCTGTGGACCTTCTTTTAGCTCCTCTGGGACACAACTCTGTGTTCTGGTTTGTTTAGCATCTCATGGGAAGGCACACGGCAATGTCTACTAGGCTCTGCATTTGAGATGTTTTTCAAAATGTTTGCTGTTTTAAAGAATTCTAGTAGACTAATCAAGATCCACCTTATAATGGGTGGAGTCACAGCTTCATCTAATCAAAAGGTCACACCCACAATTGGGAGTGTCACACCTCCATGGAATTAATCCAGTCAAAGGTAGAACCCTAAGCAGTAGGTCTCGCGCCACAAGATTGGGTCAGGATCAGAACATGACTTTTCTGGGGTACATAATAATTTCAAACTGGCACAAACTCCCTACAACCCTGTGTTGTCAGTAGCCTATGCTAAACGATATTAGGAATAATGTTTATATTTGTTCACTGTAGGCTTTGAAATTTCCTAGCATTAATATAGATATTATATGCGATAGTCTTCTGATCTCAAATAAAATAACCACTTGGATGTTTCTGAAACTTCAGAAATACATCATACTGAACTCCTGAACTCCCTATCTCAAAATCTTCCTCTCATATGATGATGGCATTTTCTTCCGTTGAGTTTCTCAGTTACACACCTTGGAGTTATCCTTGAATCTTTTTTTTTTTTATTCAAAGGCCAAATCCTTAAGAAATTCTGCTGGCCCTACATTCAACATAGATCCAAAATAAGACTTCTCACCACCTTCACTTCTATCAGCCCCATGCAAGCCCTCCATCATGTTTTGCAATTACCTTCTAAATGTTTCACCTGCTTCACTTTAGCCCTGGTACACTTCTTCTGAATATGGCAGCTTTCAACATCCCTCTAAAATGTAAGTCAGATCATAGTAAGACTTCTGCTCAAAACTTCCCAATCGGGCGGCAGCCGTGGCTCAGCAGGCAGAGCTCTGACCTGCCGTGCTGGAGGTCTGGAGTTCGATCCCTGGTGCCTCCTGCCCATATGCAAATTAAAAAAAAAAAAGACCTTGTATAAAAAATTCCCAATGACTTCTCCATTTCTCACAATAGGAAGTCCTTACAGTTATGTACAACTCACCTCATGTTCTGGCCCATTGTCATGCTCACCTCATCACCTATCACTTTCCCCTCACTCACTCCATTCCATCACAGGCTTTTCCTTTGCTGTTCCTGCTGCCTGGACTACTCATTCACAAGAATTTTACGGTTGACTCCTTCATTGCTTTCAAGACTTTGCTTTAAATGTCATCTTCACAGTGAGGTTATCCCTGACTATCCTGATAAAAAAAAAAGTACAACAGCCTCCACTCCACATTTCCAGCTCCATCCTACTCTTTTCCCCCACAGCACTGGTCACTGATTAACATTGGACTTACTTATTGGATTCTTGTTTGTCTTCTCCAGCTAGAATGTAAGCTCCACAAGGCCAGAAAATATTGACTCACTCATTCACTTGAATGAGTGTCTTGAGTCATTCCTGACACATAGTATTCTGGCCACCACATATAGTCTCACAGGTATACTGCACAAAGCCAAGATACAGTATTCATATAGATTTTCACAGTGGTGCCCCCTGGAGTTGTGCAACATGTGAGCTCCGTAGGAGCTCAATAAACATTTGCTGAGTTGAATAAAGCATAAAATTTTGCCCTACTATTTTAAGTTCACCTTTTCAGTAATCTCTAGAAAAAGTCCTCCAACTGACAGAACATTTGGAAATTTTACAGACTCACAGGCCAAAGGAAGATATTTATAACATCCTCTGGATTGTGGGTTTGAAACTGCCTACACCACCATAAATATTGTTTACAAATGAAACAGAATATTTTCAATTCCACTGGAGGTGGGCAAATTGGCTTTGTTTTGGAAGTCCACATAATCACTATTTTCCCACAAGATAATTGAACAGTAGGTGTTATTTAAAGTAGTTTTGGAAGAATTCCCAGTTTCACTCTAAGAAAAGCTTTTATCTTGGGATTTTGTTTTTATTTGAGAATCAGCACACATGACTGTTCGTGGAGCTCTTTTTGGTTGAGACTAAATTAAGTCCATTACTTCATAGAGGCTTTAACATACATTAACCCACTAAAGTATCCTATTCCCTACCTTTTCAACATTCTCTCCTGACATGTCTCTTCCTGCTACAGCTGATGACAAAAAGTCTTTATAGATATATATGACAGTCTCTGGCCTCTTCCTGTCTGATTAATCTAAGAATGTCACAATTCCCTCCATGTGATATCATAGCTGGGAGGTGATAGAGTTGTCAGGAACTTCACCAAGGGGTTGGGTGGAAATGAGCAGGAGAGTCTATTTGAAACTTTGCCAATAAAAAAGGTGGAAAATGGTCTTGAAAATATTCTCTGTAGTCCCTGGCACGACCTGCAGGCTATGTACCAATGAGAGTAAGAATGAGTCACGTAAGATGAGGACATCCTTGCTGTTTTTTTCAACTGTTGCCAAAATAGTCTAATGTTTTCTGTTGTCTTCTGTTAAGAATTCAATATGACATAGCACTGTTAGAGATTTGTATGTACTTTCTTTTGGAGAATTTCGTGTACTTTCATAGCCTTTTTGCGAAATGACACAGAACTGCAGATGCTTGCCACTCTCTTCTTCCTGTCTGATTAATTTAGGAGAGTCACAGTTCTTCAGATAGTAGTAGTGTTGTAATAACCCCTCCTTAAGCAGTGAGGTGATCAAATCCTGAATGGGTAGACAAAGTGGAAGGAGGTGAGGGGGTGAGTGTCAGGGAACTCTGACAATAACACATGGCCTTTTGAAGCTTCTCCTGGAGAAAATAAGTAGCTGTAGAGGTTTCTGAGGAACAAAATGGCTTAATTCTAGGTCAATAACATCTTTTGCTTCTCAATGCCTCTCTCTTGGGCCATGCTAAGGATTGATAGGAAATGTGTACAACAGAGGTTACCCAAATGACCACTTCTGGTGTTACCTGAATGCGCCGTGTTCTTATCTGCTGCCATAAACATAAAAAATGTATAATCCTGGGTCCCACAGGGTGGATGTGCTTATGAAGAAGGACGGCTGGGTCTGGCGACCAGCCTGCAGCCTCCTTACACACTGCACAGCCACACACCATAAACACAATAGGTGTCGTCTGAACCCTCAGTTTCCAGTTTCTGCTCCTTGTTTCCTCTTTTATAGGACTTCTGGAACCCAACCCATCTGTTCATACAGTCTTCCCAGTCTGAGCCCTCTGCCAGGACTCCCTGCAGCTAAAGGGAAGGAGAACCGCCCAAGGATTAAGAACTGGCACACTTTGCTCTCACTACCCATGTGTCTTTATGTTGCTCGCCTCTCTGCGTGTCAGTGGCTCCATCTGTAAAATGGAGATAAAATGATAAAATTTATCTCAGGATCCTTTCATAGATCAAATGAGCCATGCTCATTTGTTATAACCACTGGGAACTCCCAGCATACCAAGGGGCAGAACCACACTTCCCAGGACAGTTTCCTGTTACAAGGTCCTATTCTGTTCTCTACGCAGACTCCACAGGTCAGTTGTTCATTTTGAAGAGGAATTTTTTGTACAAAGATCCTCTGAAGCTGAATGAGAAACAGCTAAGATACAGCAGTAAATGATGTGATGCTGAGCTGTCAACTCGGTGGACTTTTTTCACCTCTTTTTTAAAAAATTTATACTTGGACAAAGAACAGGCAACTCAGTAAGACTAGAATTAAGGAGTTTTCTACTTAACTTTCCTCAACCAAGAGAGTTATTTTAAATAATAATGTGGAATCATACGTTCATTCATTTGCTTTAATAGTCATTCCCTCAAAAGTAGTTATTCAGTGCAGCAGGTACAGAACTCCTGGCCTGCATAGGCCTTAGTGAGAGATTTAGTCAAGTAATGAGGCAGTTACAGAGAAATATGAAAAGCTGGGATGGCAATCACATGCTATGGAAGAATTTAGGGAAGGCACCTGTTCTAGTTTGCTAGCAGCTGGAATGCAATATACCAGAAATGGAATGGTTTTTAAAAAGGGGAATTTAATAAATTGTTAGTTTACTGTTCTAAAGCCAAGAAAATGTCCAATTAAAACAAGTCTGTAGAAATGCCCAATCAAAGGCATCCAGGGAAAGATATCTAAAGAAGGCCAAGGATATTCAGGGCTTCTCTCTCAGCTGGAAGGGCATATGGCAAACACAGCATCATCTGCTACTTTCTCTCCTGGCTTCCTGTTTCATGAAGGTCCCCGGGAGATGTTTTCCTTCTTCATCTCCAAGGGTCACTGGCTTGTGGGCTCTCTGCTTCTCATGGCCATGTCGTTCTTCTCTGCTCTCTCTGAATCTCTTATTCTCCAAAATGTTTCCTCTTTTATAGGACTTCAGAAACTAATCAACGCCCACCCTAATGGGTGGAGACATGTCATCACCTAATCCAGTTTAACAACCACTCTTGATTACATCACATCTCCAGGGAGATGTGACTAATTACAGTTTCAAACATACAATGCTGAATAGGGATTAGAAGAAACGGCTACCTTTACAAAATGGGATTAGGATTAAAACATGGCTTTTCTAGGGGACATCCTTTCAAACCAGCACAGCACCTCATCTAGATTTGGAAAAGCCATAGAGACTTTGGAAGAGCCAGCGAAACTTCTGGAGTAAGTGGTGTCTAGTAGAAAGCCTAACCAATAAGTAGAGTGTTGCCAGGCAGGGCACTGCCTCTATGAAGGTTTAGAAACAAATGAGACCCTGACTTGGTAGAGGAACAGAGATCAGGATGACTGAAATATAGAGTTTTGGGAAAGTGCAGGGAAAAAGACAGGGTTGGAGAAATAAACAAGAGCTAGATTATTTCTGTTTCTTATACTTTAAGATGCGTAAAGTATATACGTCTTTATTTTACTTTATCTCTGCACATAAAAATCAGAGATAATGCTGTGTAGTCCAACTGGGGAATGAAGACCTAGGATTGTACAGACTAAGAAAATTAAGCAAATAGAGGAGAGTTTCTACTGTACAGATGTCTCATAAATTTCTTAATTTCCTCTGCATTGTCATGAATTTGAAGAACAGCAGATAGGTTCAAATGTGCATTCCAAATCCTGCTACTGATTCCCTTCCTCCATAAAAGTGAATATTGGAATTTAATAACATCCAGCATTTAGACTTATTAAAAAATATAACCTATATGTCATGTATTATTATAATCGTGACTTTGGGTAACTTTTTAATAGAAAAATAGCGCTAAATTATCTGCTCTTAAAAAGGCAAAAATATTTCCTCTCAACTCCAAAAGGGAACATATATCATTCAATTCATTTGTATTGTTATTATTGTATCTGTCATATATTTCAAACAGGTTTGCTAAATTTACTAAAAAGAAGTGTGCCTTAGTCTCTTTGTATCTACTAAGGATGGGGAAAATGCTCAATAAATGTTGTTTAATTGGTAACGATGAAACATTTATGCAGACAGACCATGAAAGAATTTGTTTCATAATGAGACAATTTAATTCTTCCCAACTTTGATGAGAAAAAAAGATGGAGCGAATATGATCCCGTAAGAACTGCACACTGAGTCAATGACCTATTAAGGTTTCTAAAGATCAGATTATATTAGGTGGACTTTTTCTGTCTATTTTTGTGGCCAGAAGATTTGGTGAGTGGTTGTACAGGGAACCGGGCAGCCTCTGGTTGGGGGAACTGTGTAAGAAGTGGAAATAACCAATGGAAGGATGTGAACACCAGTTTCTCTGTCTTCTGTGCCCTATGTTGAAGCTATATTTGCATTGTTACAACCCAGGGAGAGCCCCATAGTATTTTTACTCTATGATTTTGCTTAAAATCTCCCTTTAAGGCTATAAATATAAAGCTAGCAGATTACTCATTTGCTTCCTAAATAGGCTAGCATATTAAAATGCCTAGGGCACAGAAGGCATTCAACAAATGCTAGTTGCTGCTCTTGGTAAGAAAGAAGGAATTTAAAATAGCACAATAATTTTTACATTCGTTACCTGTTAGTTTGGAAGCATAGAGTTAAATAAAATCTGTTACTAAATTTCTTTTACTTTCTTTTTAATCTATGAAATAACTTCTAGAAAATGTTAAATTCCGTAGGCAGCTCATTTGCATTTGTGGCACACATTACATATCTGTTGGGCAGCACTGCTTCAGAGAAACCCCGTCCGAGGTGTTGTGGGAAAACTTGTTCTGAGGACACTCTTCAAGGATCTTTCTCACCTACGAGGAAAGGAAAAAGTATCAAATTATGGCCGAACAAATATGGCTGTTCATTTATCAAAACTTGAAATTAAATGTGCTTTCAACTGTTTCATGGACAGGTTTATCTTTTAAAAAGCTATAGTTAACCTTTTATGTCTAACAAAATGTTCCTGTTTCTAGGTTACTGGTCAGTTCCCCTTGGAGTGGCTTTCCTAAGAACCGGATGGGAGATGTATATAAATGTCCTGTTGATCTATCCACTGCTTCATGTGAAAAACTGAATTTGCAAAGTAAGTTGACCTTAGCTATGTGATTTCTTATAAATAACAAAATCTCATTTCCTGCATACCCAAGTGAAAAACAATAACCACAAAACCAATTATAGTTCTGTCTTAATGAAATATAGATAGGTTGTTTTTTTTGGCTTTATGTCTTGAGTCATATAGGGCGCAATTGTATTCCAAGTTTCTAGTATAATTTGAAGACCTGATTTAACATGATACATGCTGTCTCGTAACACCATCTATCCCAGACTGTGGAATGGTTTCCATCCACTCTGAGCAGGATTATTTTGCTGGTTACTAGTGAAAACATGAGGCTGGCCACACCCGTGTCCCTCATCTTCTCAAGACAAACCAGTAAGTACAGAAATGTCAGTACTAGGACTGACTTTGGAGGTCCTGAGAAGCATTATGTGTTTTGGATCATATCTAAATGGTTACATTCTAATAAAAAAATCATGAACTGAATAATTCTCTATGTTAGTTATCTGCATTTCAAATGCAAAATGTTACTAAAGGTGCAAAAACTGAAATGCTACACAAGCAATAATTCCTAATGCAAGTCGATTGTTCCTCAGTTTGATCATCATTATGCTAATAAAAAACCAGCACTGAAGAATTATAGAGGTCTCCTGAAAAATTAAGGCATGAATTAGGAAAATACAGTGTTCTAGACATCAAGGGCAAGAGGAGTTTCAAAAATGGTGATTAAGAGTTTAGGGCAAGTATGTTTCTCAGACATTTCTATATATCTAGTGTCTGGCATGATTTCTGGTATTATTAGGTGCTCAGTAAACATGGTTTTAGTGAAACAGAGGGAGTATCAGTGGTTTCAAATGCTATGGAGGTTGAAGATTAACAGAATTGAGAAAAGATCATGAGCTTATTTAAGGAGGTTGGGGGGAATCTAGATCAGTGACCTCCAAACTTTTGAACATCAGCTCTAATATATATTTGTAATTTTTAAAAACAATACAACTTTTAAAGATTTAAACTTAATATAAATAAGTATTATTAAAATTATATACATTGTACTATCATATCTTTCTAATTACATTTATATAAAATGTAATTTTATATAAATATTCACATAAAAGTTCTATTATTTTCTTTCTACATCCCAGTGGATCACCTTATATATTACACACTGGCCTAGAGTACAAATCCAGCAATGTTGATGGAAGAGAATAAATGACAAAAAAAAATTTAGGAGTAGGTGAGTAGTGAACAAGTACCAGGAGTGAAAGTAGACCTCCATTTCCAGAAGTTGAGTATTGATACAGAAAAAAAAATGTCTTAGATAAAGCCATCAGAAGCTTGGAAAAAGCAGGGGTGACAAAGTGAGGATCCAACAGAGACCTCAGATGTATTTTGTTTGGCTAGTAACATTGTTGTAAAAAAATTAAATTTAAATGCCTATAGGTCATGCCCTCTCCACTCCCCACCATTCCCTAAGATGTTATGCTCTGCAGCCTCATATATTTAAGTGAGCTGCCAGATCATGGAAGGGTCTCATTTCCCTATACTTAATTATGGAATTCAAGCACTTGGACAAATGACACTAAATTCAGTGCTACGCAAACCTTGAGTGTGCCTGGTGTTTGTTTTTTTGAACAACTTTAAATTAACAGGTGAAGAAAGTAACCGCTTCTTAAAATCTTTTCCCTTTGACAGCTTCAACAAGCATTCCAAATGTTACTGAGATGAAAACTAACATGAGCCTCGGCTTGACCCTCACAAGGAACATGGGAACTGGAGGGTTTCTCGTGAGTGTTTACTTTTCATATCCTCATTACTCTCAAGAAAATATGTAGTCAGTGTCTTCTCACCAACAATCCCATCAGATCAAATCTTGAGGTTTAAATGCTGGAGCTCTGTGGATGTGTTGACATTTTAGGATATTCAGCAAAATCATATTTGATATTGCCACAGAATAAAAAAGGGAACAAAAGGAGCACTGATTCTTTGTCCTTGAGAAGTGTGCTCGGTACTTGTTGATAACAGCAGCATCCCAAGTCTCATTTCTACCTCATAGAAGAGCATCAGAGACAATCACCATTAACCATTGACTATTCTGACATTATTTAAGACATGGCTAGGTTATTCACCTTATCTGATATTTCAGTCAGTTTCCAAAATGCTGTCAAAAGACCTCACAAATTGGTGAAATCAGGTGCGCAATCCAATAAATGGTCCAGGGACAATTAATTGGTTAAGAATTTGCACATCCAGATACATTTCAAGTGAATTAAAGAGTTAACATAAAAAAAATAGAAGAAAGTGGAAATTTTCTGAAAGAGAAAGTATTTTCTGAGGTTAGAGCTAATAGAAAAAATAATATAAGAAATTGTTGAATTGGTTTGACTCCCTCCAAAATGAAAAACATCACATACCAAACAAAAAGTTTAAAGACAAAAAAAAAAAACCTCAATCTTGGAAATTTTCACCAGCTCATAGATAGGTAACTTAATTGTATAATGCTATTAAAATAATGTTTAATATTGTACCTTAACTTTACATTAGTTACATCAATATTATTTATATAAATTTAAACATAAAAAGCTATGTGTACAACTATATTATTATAAAAATGAATCAGTTTTGAACAATGCATTCTATTTTTTACTAAAGGTATTTGTATCCATACAGATTTGGGCACCACTAAATAAATGACTATTGCAATGGATTATCACAGTTTATGATATTCCAAAGTCTTTCTTCATAGGGTTGCTTTTATCTTTTTTTGTTTGCTTGTTTGTTTTTAGGGTTGAATAAATTCAGAAAGAAAAACATATTGAGATTTATGCATTAAAGAATGGCCTTCGGAATTGTTAATCTTTAATGACAGATAAAATAAAATTACAAGAAAATCTGAAAGATCAATTTAATAATCAATATAGCTAGCACAAAGAGAGAGAAGAGAAAAGAAAGAAAAAGCAAGGAATGAAAAAGCCAACCTGAAGTTGTCTTTGCATACCTAAAAGGTCAAAATCTTAAGATACTCTTAAGAATTATGTGGAAAAGACTAACAATCATCACATTTTTTGAAACTTCTTAAGTTCTGGGCTTACAGTAGGAATGCAGTCCTGGCATTAACAATTGGCATGTCTTAATTTCAACTTAATGCTGTTTTCCATTGCTTTTAAAACAAAAAATCTTTTCCTGAATACTTCATGAATTATTATTTTTCAAGATGATAAAAAACCTTATGATAAACAACCTAGGGGTGGGGATATAGAAATCAGTAATTGGTGTCTGCTATTTGGAAAAAAACGATTCAAAGGCATCAATAATGATTTTTCCTTAATAAGCAAAATGAATCAGTTTTATAGGGAGAAAACACTTCCTTGACAAGTGAGCGTGAAATATGAGTACAGCTGCTTCCTCCTTGAGCTACCGGCAGTCAAACTGGGTCATATAACTTCCCTTTTATTCTTCCAACACTTCTTACAAGTCCACACCTTTCTGTTCAATTCTAATAATTGATCCAAAGCTTTATGTAACGTTCAAAAATGTAGATATCTTTCAGAATCTTGGCTAGGCTTCTCTTTCCCATTTTTACCCTTTTACATCAAGTGGTTTTAAAATCATTTACTCTTCTGTTTCCCATGTTTTACATGCATTTAATTATGATATAATCAGGAGCTGTTCGCATTCAAGGAACACTTAAAAGGAGAGTCTGCCGTTGGACTATTGGAGATTTTAATAATCAGAGCTTTGAATACTCAAGGTTTTAGAAGATAGAAATAAAGGAATTCTGAGGCCTTCAAAATAAAGAAGTATTTTATTGCGAAGTTAAAAGGCTGGCAGTCCATGAACTTCATTTGTGTCTATTTAGCCCATATAGTGTTTTTTAAACTGTGGCTGTCTGCACACCAGTTACCCTCACTGGCTCCCCTTGAAAAATTAGATATGGCGACGTGAAGGCCTATTTCACACTGGTGGGTGGGCCGGAGCTGTAGTGGTTGGTCACGGTGTGTAAGGCATGGGTTTTTCACTTGCCCTTAGTGTCTGCCCTAGTGCACAGCACTCTTCTAGGTTCCCTGCCAGCCCTTGGAGGCACTTGGGTAATGGTTTCTGCTGTATCATATGAATGGAAGGGACAGCAGAAAACAGATGGGCAAAATAATAATGATAATGGTGCCGGGTAACAATTACATCACTTGCTATTGACCCTTCACTGCTCTAAGAGTTTTACATCTGTGGACCCATTTATAAGAAAGGAGGTATAATTATCCTCATTTTACAGATAAGACGCCTGAGGCTCCAGTAATTGAGAGACAAACAATGGACCCTGCACTCGTTTGCCTCATGGGTGTTCTCAAGGAGGAATGCACCCCGCACCCTGTATCTCTGGTCTGGTGGTGACCAGATGGTCCTACCCCACCTCCCGTGTTGACACCTGCCTCTATCAGTCCTAGCGCCCCTCCTTCCAGCAGGCCTGCCATTGACACAGCGCATCTGCCACCCTCACCCTCACTTCTGCTTGCTCCAGCACACTCACTAAAAGGCATTTTTGACTTGCAAGTGTCAAATATTTCCTGACATCTTATATATATATATATATGTATATGTTTATTTATATAAATTTATATATATATAAATGATTTTTGAGTCGCAGAACGGAGAGGTAGAGAACTAGCACTTTCAGTGTGTTTAATTTTTGTTCTCATTTCTTTCAAGACGTGTGGTCCCCTGTGGGCCCAGCAGTGTGGAAATCAGTATTACACAACCGGGGTGTGTTCTGACATCAGTCCCGATTTTCAGCTCCTGACCAGCTTTTCACCTGCACTTCAGAGTAAGTTATGACTTAAGAGCCTCTGAAGTTCAGAGGCTCTTGGCAGTTCCTTGGCGATTTAAAGGAGGAAAAGAAGTTATCAATAAGTGTCACGCAATCCCTCAACACCGTTTTGCTTTGGCTCATTTTTATACAAGTGTGAACTTTGACTCGGAACATCTGTTTCTTTCATCTTTTCCTATATAGCTTGCCCTTCCCTCATAGATGTTGTGGTGGTATGTGATGAATCAAACAGTATTTATCCCTGGGAGGCTGTAAAGAATTTTTTGGAGAAATTTGTACAAGGCTTGGATATAGGCCCGACAAAGACACAGGTATGACCATGATAATCTGTGCTAACCCACGTCTTTCTCTCTGAGAAAAATGTTAGATGTGGAGTCTCAATTTTCTCTTTCGTTTAGTCCTTTTTAATGCATTTAAAGATAACCTCAGTTAGAACTTGTAACTACATGGAGTTACTCTACATATGACTTTACTCAATGCGGCTCTGTTGGGCTTGGATTTCTATTTCTGACTTTAGTATGAAGGGTATAGGATATATTGTCCTATTCACCTTTTAGTTGCTTAGCTTTCCCCTCTAACCCATGAATTTATCAATATGTTTTAAAATTCCATATGTAAGCTGTCTTTATGCTCATTTAGACTAATAGTGATTTCCTTATGTTAACTCTTTGCTGGTAAAACAATCACCCTTTAATTTTGGTCTTTTTATAAATAAGTCCACCAAGAGCATAATTCTACCATTTATATTTTATAGTCTTTTATCATAGCTTATACTAGCCTTCTTTTATCTATATAGGACAAGTCTTTTCAATAATTTTGTATAGCTCCCTATGTGGTAAGAAATCCTCTTACCACTGACCACTTCCTTCTCTGGAAACCCAATTCCCAGCCTTATATAATGATTTTGGTGGCAGGGGACAAGGACATTAATGGAAGGGCATGACCTTTTTGCTATTTGTTTAAAGTTTTCTTTTTGCTCAGCAACTTAAGGCTTCCCTGAACATCTTGTTGAGAAGTCTTTCCTTCTCTCAGCTCTCGCAAATAAGACTCTCTCTCTGACAGCATGTTCTCTGAAGGCCAGAAATTCTCTTCCTCACATGCATGTATGGCAGCTTTCCTCCCAAGATACTGAAACCCATAATTAGAGAGGATCCAGCACAATAAATAGATCCAATTTATTCACTGATGAGAGCACATTGCTTGTTCTTTATTCAACCCTACTTTTTGTTTATTATGCTCAATTAATGAGATGTTTCCTTCCATTTCTCGTTTTACATTATTTACATTATTATATCCATCGATAATTAGAAAATTTATTTATATTGTTTTAACCCTCCTGTTATAAATTTTGTTATAATGTTTATCCATATTAAAATATCAGAGAGCCGTGCTTAAAATCTATCATTATTATGCTTGAGAACCAAAATGTAAGCTGTAGCACATCATCTTCATTGGCAGTAATTCTGCTATTCTAAACTGACAGTCTTTAATAAAGAAGAAGCCATTCCATTGAAAGAAACATAACTATTCTTAAGAATACAGTTGAAAGTGATTATCTTAAGCTCTCAGCCACATCTAAATGCACTTTTGTTTTTATTATAATGGTACAACAGGAATTATTTATAACTAGGTAACCATTAATAAATTTTTGCTCTATTGAAGGTGGGGTTAATTCAGTATGCCAATGAACCAAGAATTGTATTTAACCTGAACACTTTTAAAGCCAAGGCTCAAATGGCTGAAGCAATGTCTCAGACATTCCAGCATGGCGGCGACCTCACAAATACTTTCAAAGCAATTCAATTTGCAAGGTAAGTTGTGAGGCTATTAGGGCAATATTTTGATAAGATAGACATGCTCATGGGAAAGAAAATACAAAGAAAAAGATTATACCTGGTACCTACACTAAATGAGAAAAAGCAAAGAAGAAAAGTTTAACTATTCTGTGACTTGCAACTTGGAAATGGCATTTAGGAAATGAAGTTAAAACATCTCTGATTTCTAGGATTTGTATAATACATGATTTTTATATGAAGCACATGTAAATTAATCATGAGGTACAGGGTTACATGAAGTAAATGAAATGAAATAGGAAGAGCTTGGTAGAGTAGGAAAATGAGCAGTCTGTAAGCACTTGTTAATATCTATCAACTACAGACAACCTAAGCTATTAGAGCGCTTCATGCAAATTAACAAAGGTTATAGAATCATAAATGTGAATCATGTATGAGTTGGAACTGAATGAGTTTATTATTCTTATTAAAATCTACAGTAATTGTATCTTTCACCAGATTCTCCATTTCCGCAACTCCACTGGACTTCATGGTAAATCTACTTAAACTGAATACCTTTACAAAAATGATAAACACTCCCCCATTGTTAAAAAAAATAAATTCAAACAATAAGCTCACCTGTCTCCCTTAAACCTACTTTTCCATCTTCTTGTGCAGTCCTTCCTTCCACTACAATAATTCCTTAAAAGAAGCATCTCTACTCTCTCCCTCCACTTCCTTGAAACACACAGCTCTGCCACTTACAGTGTTTTGTTAAAGATAAACATGGCCCAACACAATGGCCCTGTCTCAAGCTTCATCCTCTTTAGCTTTTCTAAGCATATTATGACGATGGACAATACTACTATCCTAACCCAAGCTGCCATGACACTGAAAACTTCTAGAATCCCTGCCAACTCTTTGTCAACAACATTTGCCTCTTCACTAGCTCTTCCTATTTTTTTCTTCTCTAAACAGAATATTTTCAAAAACTCTGTCCTCAACCCTCTTTTGTAGCCCTCCTCTCTTAGAAATTGTATCCACTCTCATCGACTGTCACCCATGTGGGAACTATCCTGTTGCTGGGTTGTAGCCTTGGATTCTCTCCCAGCTCATTCAGGATTCTACTGATGCTGAATATCTCTATTCAAATTCAGCATGTCCAAAACTGGTCTTAATTATTTTCCCTACTCCTCCTCATAACTCTGCTATTTTGATCCATACTACCACCTATTCCTCCAATTATTTGGACTACCAACTCGGGGGTGGTGTTCTTCATCCTTTCTGCTCCTTCTTAAATCCCCCATCTAGCCAGTCACCACATCCTGCCCTTTCTAATTCTGCGGTTCCTCTTGTCTCTTTTCCTTTTTTCTGTGTGTGTGTTTTAGTTGCCGCTTCTACTATTAACTGGTGACTCTCCCTACATGTCTTAATAGAATCTTCCCCATGAAAGAGGATATGATTGGTTTGGTTAATCCTGTTTGTCCTGTAAATGCCCTTTTATGCCAGACTCTTTTGTAGGCTGCTGGCCAGTTGCTAAGTCATCTGCCATTAGATGAAATGCAGTTCCTGGTCCAGTAAGCCGGGCGGAGAGTTAGTAAGGTGAGATGTGAAATGGTCGCCAAAGGATAGAAAATGCCAAGGATCCCCTTTTTCAGCATGGAATATGGGTGTGGCATTTTACACTGGAAGTAGCTGGATGCCTGGCAAGCTTTCTTCTCCAGGATAATGGCCACTATCTGTTGACTTCTAGAGCTTTCATGTCTTTTCAAAATGTTGGCTCTGCTCCCCTGCCATCATTTGCCACTTACCAATATTTCCCAAACCAATAGGATATTTTCCTTTCATCCTAGGAGGATCACCCAACTTCTTAACACCTTCCAGAATTGAATTTCCTTTATTTAGTTTGTCTGTTTATTTGCGACATCTAAAAGAATAATAATCTGAAACTTAGTAAATATTGCCATATTTCCATTTATATTATTTCACTGAGTGCCTATGGTTTGCAATTTATTGCTCCAAGTGCTGCAGGTAATCAAAAGAAAGCAGAGACTGCAAGTATAAGCCAGGAATTTGATGGATGGAAAAAAAAATAAGAAATAAGAAACTGTTTCTGTCCTCAATAGCCTTACAATTATATATGAGATCTAAATTAATATCATAAAAAGTATACTGCACTCAAAAGTTACTTGATGTGAATGCTGTAATTCAAATGTGCCTAAATGACAAATAGGAATATTTTCTTATATCTCTGTATTCTACAAGATAGAATACAGGAAAAGTTTTAGGGAATAAAATGATGTGCTCATGTTGAATTTGAAGTGCCTCTCAAAAATAGGTGAAAATATTCAGCAAGCATCAAATTGTCATAAAGGCAGTGGTTAATCCAAAGGAATGGGTGACATTACCCAGAAAGACTATGCAGCAGGAGAGCCCAATAGGTCAAAATAAGAGTTGTTGGACAAGTGACTAACCATCTAGAAACAACATAAAGCTGAATCCCTGCCTTACTCCTCACATCAGAATACAGTCCATGATGGGCAGCTTCTGTTAGCAGGGTCGTTTGTTATTCAAGCACATGCTCCATTAATAAGGTTTTCCCAGACAGAAAAGACAACCCTAAACTCAATGTATCAGAAGCTTTCAGATCAGCAGAAGTACCAACTCACTTTTCTGTAATTTCACAGCATTTTTTGGGAAGGAAGTGCCTCAGTGTCCTCCAGATTCCTAGTTTGCTAGCTGCTGGAATGCAACACACCAGAGATGGATTGGCTTTTAATAAAAGGGAATTTATTTCATTAGTTCTTCAGAGGAAAGGCAGCTAACTTTCCACTGAGGTTCTTTCTTACATGGGAAGGCACAGGGTGGTCTCTGCTGGCCTTCTCTCCAGGCCTCTGGGTTCCAACAACTTTCCCCAGGGTGACTTCTTTCTGCATCTCCAAAGGCCTGGGCTGAGCTGCAAGTGCTGAGATGAGGTATGCTGAGCTACTTGGGCTGTGCTACGTTGTGCTCTCATTTAAGCACCACCAATTAAGTCAAATGTCATTCATTGCATTAGGCACACCTCATAGCCAACTGCAGATGCAATTAGCAACAGATGAGGTTCACGTACCATTAGCTCATGTCCACAGCAGCAAAACTAGGTGCCTTCACCTGGCCAAGTTGACAACTGAATCTAACTACCACAAATAGTAAAATCAGTACTTCAGAAATACGGAAGGAAACATATGTGTCAAGAAGAAATTGAATTTATCCAATGTGGAGGTCCAGAATAACCACTGACAAAGCTGCTGTGTATCATCAGACAAAGAATTACCTTCAAGATAAAGGGACTTCCAAATGACATAAGCTATTGCACATTAAATGCCATTAATAAAATATTCTGTAAAAATATGAAAGAAAAGTTAGATGGACACTTGTATCTCCTAATTTATGTATATAGTCATTTTCTCCACAGGTATTTATAATCTTTATAAATATTAAAATATACATTTTTAAATGTTAATGATTAATTTACTTGTGTTTTACCACTGTTGAATTAGTAAAAGCACAAGATGTCTGGTAAAATATCATAGGTTTCCCCTGATTTCACTTTTCTTTCAGGTACTGTTTAGAAGATGGAAAGAATTTATCTGGCAGAATTGCTGCTTATTAGGATTAGTGAAATAATGACTCCATTATTTGTTCTTAATTCTTTAACGTTTTTACATTGACAAGTTTACTGGAGTACAACTGGCTTAATAAGCATATACCACTCTAAAGAACAAAAATGTAGCCAAGGTGAAACAAATGCCTTTGTGGTTTTAAAACTGGGGAGATAACACAAAAGATTATTATTTGTAATCTATATTCTAAAAAAAGGTTAAAGTATATAAAATGGAAAATAGAGTTTAAAATGAATAGAGCATAGGAATCAATGTTTGACTAGAAATTGCACTTACATTTTGGTGAGAGTTAAAATGTCTTGTTCTTTGGTTTATTTCACGGTTTTGGTTATGCTCATGTATGCAAATCCTGATAACCAGCAACCTACTCAAATGTAATGTCTGAAAGTCTCAGAAAATCAACCTAAAGATGTACCTTATTAAATAAATTTATGAAACTTTAATAAGGTCTCCCTGTGCCAAGGTCATGTTATTAGTGTGTAAGTAAAGGCTCACAAAGCTAAATAAACTCTCTTGCACATCAAGATTAATAAATTATCTAATAGATAAATAAATAAATTACAGCTGGATCAAAGATTTAAATATAAGAGAATGAAGCAATTAAGGATTAGGAGAAACTTGAATGATTTAAAAGCATAGAGATGAGAAGGCTTTTTAAAATATCATGCCAAATTGAAAAAGATATTAAAAACACTGGTAAATTTGATTGTATTTATCAAAATGTAATATTTCTGTATGTAAATAATACTATAAAAATTCAAAAGATGATTTGTATACTCAGGAAATTATTTGCAATATATATATAACAAGGGATAATTTTCTTTATTAACAACAAGGGCTTACTGATTGTTAAGAAAATGATGAATAATACAAAGAAAAATGGACAAAGCTAAAGAAAAACCTAGAGTTAAAGAAATGCAAATTGCTAATAAGCATATAAAGATGCTCATCATTCCTTCATAATGAAAAATGCTTATTAAAACAACATGTTTATATCATTTTTCACTTATCTAAATGCCCCAAACTAAAAAGTTTAACCCTCATTATTGGGGAAAGGAAGTGGAGGATTTGCTTCTAGGTACACTGATGATATTATAAATTGGTGGAAACTTTTAAGGGCAATTTGGTATATCTCTCAAAGATTGAAATGTGTATACCTATTGTCCCAGCAGTTCCACTGCTAAGATTTTATCCTACTGATAAAAAGTTTGCCATGATACATACACAGGGATGATCATTACAGCATTACTTGTAAAACTCAAAGTGTCCTAAATGCCCACTAATGGGAAACTGATTAAATAAACTATGGTGCCTCCAAACAATGAAATTCTGTGCAGCCATTAAAAAGGAATGAGGGCTTTATATGTGCTGATATGGAAAGGTCTCCATGAAAATGAAAAATAGTTGTGTAGAATGTGACAACATTTGTGTAAAATTTTAAGGGGTAGACTATGCACTTATATTTCATACAGATCAAACATTTTCTAGAGTGAAACATAAAAAATTGACAATAGTTTGGAAGAGGGAGTGGTGTCAATTTTTCCTTTTATACCTTTCCAAACTGAATTTTTTTACCAGATATAATTATAAATTGGTAAAAAAAAATAATTAGCATTGATAAAGGACACAGACCCAATGAATAAAATTTATGAAAGGAATGTCTTTGCTCTGTTGCTTAGTATTAATGAATTTAATTTTCTTATCATAAGATAATTCCAAGGGTTCCAGGAACAAATACACATATGCACATGCACACACACACACACACACCCTGGAATCCAAGGTCACCTTTTTTAATGACAAGCAAGAAGTACATTTTATATGTTTCTCTATAGCTACAATTGGAACATAGTCAAGTATGTAACCAGAATTGACATGGAAAGAAATTCTAAGTCACAATAGGTTGTAGTCAAAGAAACTTGTCTCAGATTTATATTTCCAACCCGAGAGGCATACATTTTCTTCATCCTGTGACAGTGAGTCTTGACGTTTATCTTTCACAGGGATTTCGCTTATTCTGAAGATGCTGGTGGACGACCAAGGGCTACCAAAGTAATGGTGGTTGTAACTGATGGTGAATCACACGATGGTTCAATGTTGAAAGCAGTGATTGATCAATGCAACAAGGACAACATACTGAGATTTGGCATAGCTGTATGTGGCTTTTATTTCTTATTTTTGATTGATGGGTAAATGTTCCTTTATAGCGTTACTTCCCATTTCTGCACTTTCTCATTGGTTGTTCATGGTTTTGTATATAAGAGAGGTTTCACTCAATCTCTACCTTTCAGATTTTCAGTTGTGTAAACTAAAAGCCTGTGGGATTGTTGCTTAATTTAATTCTGTAGAGGGCCTACCATATTCAGAAATAGACTAAAAAATACTGAAAGGGAAATGGAGAATAAAAATAACTTTTTTTCCTTTTTTTCTATTTTCAAGGTTCTTGGATACTTAAACAGAAATGCACTTGATACTAAAAATTTAATAAAAGAAATCAAAGCAATTGCTAGTATTCCAACAGAAAGGTATTTTTTCAATGTATCTGATGAAGCTGCTCTACTAGAAAAGGCTGGAACATTAGGAGAACAAATTTTTAGCATTGAAGGTAAAATAACTCTCTTTTCAAGGATTTTTTCTTTTGAGAGCTTTAAAAAAACTCTTGATTTTATTATAGCACACTTACTCTATTAATATTAACTTGTATACCTTTTATAAAAATAACTCCTACAAGTCAAGAAAAATGAACAAAGTAGAAAGAAGTATTTTATAAAAGACAAAATGGAAATAACCAATAAATGTCAGAAAATATTGCTACATTCAATAATTATTTAAAGACACAAACTAAACCAATATTATGTTTTTGCCTAAAGGGTAGCAAATGCTTAATCTTGGAGAGGCCATGGGGGAACCAAAGAAACTCATACATTGTTAAGAGAATAAATGGTTATAATCTTTTTTGAGGGACAATTTAGTAATATTTGTTATAATTGCAAATAGTTTTACCTTTTTACACTATTATATAATTTCTGAATTTCTTGAATTTGTTTAAAGCAAGCATGTATCATTTTAAAATTAGAAAACTATAGTGATGTTTTCAAATCTGTGATAATTATTTATGTGGCCTTGGAAGATCTGGTCAGTATAGAAAACATGCCTTCACTGTAGAAAGGACTGGAACTCACTGTAGAAAGGGCTGGAACTCACTGTAGAAAGGACTGGAACAGTTCCCAGTTTGTAAAAATTCCCATATGACACAAGTTCTGATTCATGGTGGTTAAACCCAAATAACTCGCAACAATTAAAAGCAAGCATTTATTCAGCATCTACTATGTGTCAGATATTGCTTCATTAACGAGGTCCAAGAGGGATAAGGTACATATTCATTTCTATAGTCAAATCTTGATCTCCTAATTATTCACTGGAAAGTTCTATCCAAGAAGTTTTATTGCTTCCAAAACATTCCAGGATGCTTCTAAGTTGTTTAAATCACCATCAAAATCTAACATAGCTTGAGAGAATACAAAATCATTAGGCTACCTATGCTAATAATTTTGTTTGTTTGGGTTGGCATGAGGACGAACAATACAATACAATCTAAAAGCTAACTAGAAATAATTTGAGTGCTATTTGCTATTATGGATTTGGGGGGAGTGCTATTTATTTATATTAAAACATTTTTAATTATAATATTAATATTTAAACACTTTACTCATCCTGTGTAAATTATTACATCTTTAACAAAGGACAACGTCTTTGTCACTATGTCTTGTGATAAAATTTGTCTTCTTATAAAATGAAAGTCTAGGTTTAGATACAACTTGGGTTAAGTATGACACCAATTCTGTACATGGACAACTAGATAGATGTTGAATATGGGAATTGAGAATATGTTCACTTTTATAGAAATATTTAATGCGATTCCATTACATTTTTAAAAAGTGAAAAATTGTAGCTTTCAAGGGGGTGCAAGGGTAGTTCAGTGGTAGAATTCTCACCTACCATGCAGAGACCCAGGTTCGATTCCTGGCCCATGCACTTCCCAAAACAAACAAACAAGCAAACAAAGAAAGAAAAAACAAACAAAACAAAAATTCAACAAATGGTGCCACAATAACATGATAGTCACATGGAAAAGGAATGAAATGCAACCCTCGCCATACAGCATACAAAAAAATAAAAATTGCAGCTTTCAAAAAATACTTTTAATTTGAAAATTTAATATTAGTTAATTATAATTTGTATTTTCTATTTCAGTTTTAATAGGTCATTTTAAATATTTTGCAAAAAAAATAACGGGAACAGATGGAAAATATTTTTTATTTAATTTATAATTTTTGATAAATATATTCAAATTATATATACCTTGAATACAATTACTTTTTATATTTTAATGTGGTTGTTATTAGAGTACAAATTTTGTGAAAATCTTGATTATAGCAACATAATTGGTGATATGTTTAAATATATGCCAGAAAAACAAATATGTAATAATTTATTATTAAAAAATGAAAGTCCAGGAATTTATGTTCCCATTTGCAAAGATTCATGAAACAACCATTTTGACCACATTGCATGGAAAATGAATACTAATCAAAACTTGTAGCATTAGTGACAGAAGTAAGAATATATGTATATCTAGGACAGACTTCTATATTGGTAAATTTCTTTCTCAATCTCAATTGGCTCCTCCACCTGCATCTGAAATATTCATGCATTTATTAGTACCCAGATATAAAAGCTAAAAAATTCAATTATTTTCTTACTTCATGACGTTTCTTGACTATTCTTTGTTATCAGGAACTTCATAAATATTCCAAGAAACACATTAATGCTTAATCGAGATTAATGCCAACTTCACACACTGCCTTGGAATTACTGTAGACATATGCAATCTGTTCTGACACTCCCTTAATGAATTTTCCCTCCCAGAATCTGCCAACCCTGTATTTTGGGGTGAACATCAGAACATGGCATCTATGTGTGTACGTATCTATGTGTATGCTTGAAAATTTAACTTAAAAATTACTGACAGTAATCTACATTTTGAAACTGTTATTTCCTAGGTACCGTTCAAGGAGGAGACAACTTCCAGATGGAAATGTCACAAGTGGGATTCAGTGCAGATTACTCTTCTCAAAATGTGTGTATATCAAATAACTTCAAGCCAAGTGTCATTTAGCCTAAGACTTCTGGATGCAGTAGCCTTATACATAAAATGGGAAAAACAGGCATCTGGCGATCAACAATTCTGATTCCTAGTCACAGCTGTTTAGGTGCTATGTGCTGCTAACTGTCATCTAACCAATAAAGGTTAATAATGTCTTCCCTGCCCTATTATACAGGGATTTTCCATGGAAAAAAAAATTGTAATATACAAGAAAGCCTCTTAGCACCTCCTAGGACAGACAGTATGTTGGTTAAAAGTATTATCAGTGCAGAAATTTCCTTTGAATCACTGAATTACTGGAAACATTTATTAAAAAACAAACTCACCATTATTGCCATTGCTGAATTCTGAGTTGTCACAGTGTCTTTCATCTATGAGCAGAGGCAGAAAATAGTTAGAAAAGTAAGCAGTTAGGAAAAATGTGAAGTAAGATCATAATACAATATATTTTTAGAGTGGGAAATATATCTTCTTCCTCAGAAACATCTGTCTCCCCAGCTTCTGGTTCTAATTCTACTCAGAATATGAGTGGGTGTGAAAGAGACAGAAAGCTATATGACATTAGGAAATATTTAAGGGACAAAATGAAATCAGAGGATTTGATCATCAGATCAAAGAATCAAGGAAGAATCACTTTCCTTCTAGGATGAAAGGTGCTAAATTTTTATGGATCACCAATAGCTAGAGACAATCATAAAAGTCATCTTTCTCCCAGAAAAACATGTAAATGAATCCATATACACAGAATTGTGCATACCATTTTATAAGGGGTTTCTGGACACTTCCAGAAGCCCATTAACACACATGAGATTCAGAGTCCTGGATCTTAGGGCAATCATTAAAAAAATAACATCATGTCTCATCCTCAAAATGGTGCACATCATTTCCTTCTTTGTATTTTTTGAAGTGGCTTATATTTTTGGATCCAAAGTCATATCTTTGATGTTTTTCTGTGGCCAAAATAGGAAATGTCAACCTTAAAAATAATAAATCCAATCCTGACCAACCCATGAGTTTTACAGGATTGAATATCCACACTGGATTTGAGCCAATCCTTCTTCCTTTGTCTGCCGACACTCAGTGATGACCACTGGATACTTTTCCTTCCAAAAGATTGATTGTCACAGTTTCAAGTGCCTTTTGTGTCTGTGACTATTTTCGAATAGATGGGATAAGGTAAAGGTGATAGAGAAAAATTGCGGGAGGAGTCAAGCAGAAAGAGGCAGAAACTGGAAAATAGAATGAAGATTAGGAGTGGTTCAGTGGTAGAATGCTCACCTTCCAAACAGGAGACCGGGTTCAATTCCTGGACCATGCACCCAAAAACTAAAACAATAAAAATAGAATGAAGGTCAGGAGAGGGCCTCCCAGGACGTGCTGGGGACACGCCTTCCATCTGTCCTTCTCTGTCATCAGCATTTCCTGTTTCCCAAGAATGTCTCCTATCCTCTGTGAGCTTTACTTATTTGTGTGAAACCCAAGGCTCATCTCTGACCGTTTCTAAAGACTCACAAAGTTTCAATGTTTGTAAATTTGCATCCTTGACAGAAATTGTTTGATAGCTTATGTAATATTTCTGTGCTATGGCTCATAACAAAGATTTATCTATATAATGTGTCATGCTAAATAGAAACCAGATACCACAACCTGTGGAATGCTTGTTCTCCAGCATAACTATATTAAAATAATCCTGTTATACCTATATTTCATTTTAAACAATTCTGATATAGCTATATCTATATATCGTTATATCTATACACACATGCATTTATATAGATTATATTTAACCGTGTTTCGTTTCTTTTCCTTAAATCTAAACAATTTATTTCAACATTTTACTTACCCTGCTTTCTTATGCTTTAAAAGTGACATTTCAGTTCTCTTCATTTTTCAATCATTTTAGGATATCCTGTTGCTGGGTGCAGTGGGTGCTTATGGCTGGAGTGGAACTGTTGTCCAGCAAACATCTCATGGCTCATCTATCTTTCCTAAACAAGCCTTTGACCAAATTCTGCAAGACAGAAATCACAGTTCATATTTAGGTAAGGTGTGCAGCATTTGGCGCAGCAAATTTAAAGTCATAAAAACTTTGTAGAATGGCTTTGTTGTGGCTTTTTCTATGCACAGCTTACTTACATCTTTCCTTTTCTTTAAAACAGCTCCTTTTTGAATCTCAGGTCAGTGCAGCAAAGTCCCTGAACTATTATATTTATTACACATATTTATGTTGCTTCTTTGACAATCAGGTTTTAGCTATAGCTACTTAATGAAACCCTGTATTAGTCTCACTAATCTCTTCTGCCTGTTCAAGCGGTGTTATTCCTAGGGCCGGTGTGATACTTTTCCAAAATAGAAATAATTCCTAAAAGCCAATACAATAAGCAGTAGTCTTATACTACTTTTGTGTTCTTAATATTTCTGTTCCTACAATAGCAGCCCCCAATTTTGAGCACCTTCTATGGAACAGCTTCTAAGTTGGCTGCTCCAGCTACATAAAATTAATTCCTACTTACAGCCCTTTGAAGGATGCATTATTATCCCCATTTCACTTTTGATAACCAGTGAGATTAAATAATTAGCCCAGAGTCAACCTAGTAAGTGGCAGGTCCAGAATTTGAACCTGGGATTGTCTGATCTAACGTCTGTGTTCTTTACCACTGTACAAAACTGCTTTTTATATTTATGCATTCATTCATTCGAGAACCATTTGGTAAGTGCTGGCTAAGTGCCAGGTTGCACCTGATGAGGGCAGCGTGGAATCTAGGCCTGCTTTATAGCTAGGGTTCTTGCCTTGCCGGGAAGCTCTGCGACCCAAAGGGCATTTCACATTCGTGAAATGAAGCTCTGCCCTCAATGATATATTCAGGAGCTGAGCATCACACCTAACAGATGTGGACCTCTGATCATCTGCTCCTGACCTCGCAAGCCTTATATGGATGAAATATTTAACAGTATTTACTCTGACGCCTTCTCTCCTAGGTTACTCCGTGGCTACAATTTCTACTGGAAAAAACACCTACTATGTTGCCGGGGCTCCAAGAGCAAATTATACTGGCCAGATAGTTCTCTACAGTGTTAATGAGAATGGCAACATCACGATTATTCAGGCTCACAGAGGTGACCAGGTATAGCCCCTTGTTAAGCAGATAGAATTGATTTTACAGGTAACTGGGGCAGGTGGGAAGTTGGGGTGCGTAGAAATGGAAATTCATATTTATTGAGCACCTACTTTGTAGCTGAATTTACTTATATATTCCTTAAATCTTCACAGCAATATTAAGAGGTTTTACCATCCCCTTTTGACTGGTTATTGAGAGCTGAGCAAAATTTCTCAGGTCATACCGTTTTAATGGGAGCTGGGGAGGGTGAGTTGTCCACATTAGGGCTCAAGAGGAGAAGTAAAGGGAGAAAAGCAGCATTATAGCATTGTGAGGACTGAAGTCTCTTATTTGAACAACTGTGTCCTGTTACTTTGATGTATGTAAAAGCAAAAGGCTCTCCTCTCTGCCATATTCTCCTGAAATGTGACAGTGTGGTGGGCAGAACCCATGATGACTTCCAGGTATTGGTCCACTTCCTTTCCCTGGAGGAAAGGTCAACTGATGCATTCCTGTTTCTTTGCCAAGCAGTGCATTTTTGACCCATGGCTTACGATAATTTTAAAATGAGCATAACTGTCCCCAAGTTCCTTCCTTGAGTTGGAGAAACTAACGTCAGATTTCTCTTCTCTGGGACTAAGTCTTATCCTGCTATCTCTAAAGACTTTCCAGGAGTAAGATCTGAGTCCCTGATTTTCTGGCAACTACTCCCCTCTCCCTGATCATGCTGTGGACACTTGTTCGTGCTTTCCCACCCTTCTCCACCTAGGCAATTCCTTGTCTTCCTTTTAAGATCCATTTCAATTATTACCTTATCTTTTTCAACCTTTCTGACTCCCCTGCACTGTGCATCAAAACCTCTGGAACTGGGTGTCAGAAATCTGTATTTTAAAGACACTTTCTTGGTGATTCTTGTGCACACTCAGGTTTCATAACCAAATGTTAGATGGTGACATAAGAGGGGTGGGACGACGTGATCCGTCTTTTTGTTCCCAGCACCTTACATAGAACCTTGCTGGGAGTAAGCACTCAATTTTTATTTATTCAATGAATAAATCACATTTCAGAGTAATAATGAGAGCATATGAATCCTAGGAATCCTAAGGGTAATTGCTCTGCTATTCCAGATTGGGTCCTATTTTGGTAGTGTGCTGTGTTCAGTCGATGTGGATAAAGACACCACTACAGACGTACTCCTGGTAGGTGCTCCAACGTATATGAATGACCTAAAGAAAGAAGAAGGAAGAGTCTACCTATTTACCATCACTAAGGTAAATAAAAATATTAAACTGGGAGTATAATTTGCTTTCACACTGGTAAATAAAAATTAATCTACATTTTAGGATAACATTTTTATTATTATTGAATGATAATTACTTTGCATATAGAGTATGGTTTATGTTTCATCATTAAGTTACAATTGTAGAAATCATATTAAAAGGCATACCTAGAGGGTAATGTATAGTTCATGCCATTTTCCATAAGAGCTCTTTAAATATGTATTATACAAATAAAACCTTTATAAATGCACATCACTTTTTGAAATACATACACAGAAACATTTGTGTATTTCCCAAAAATCTAGTGCAATTATTCTTTTTTGCTGCAAACAGATAACAGTAACAAGGCAAACTTATTTTGTTAGAATTTTACTTTGAAAGAAACAAATTGTTCCAAGCACTTTGGAAGCTCCATATAATCCCAAATGCTTTTTTCATTAGTTGGTCAGGAAATTCCATTGCTTTGTGTTACATTTAGATATATGTCCAGCTCTTGGAATTTCCAGTCCATGCACATAAAACTTAGCATACTCTAATATGGAAAAACATAGTTTTTTTTAACTTGTAGGCTGAACCTCAGTGAAACCAGAAAAGAAAACCAGAATTAAAGGCACAGGTTAACATGGAAAATTAGATGGGTATAGAATGGAAAGGATGGAAAAAGAGAAGCTGGCATTGATATGATAATTATCTTTGGCTCATTGTGATATTTTGTCCAACCTGATTTATTTAAATCAATGTTAAAGCCAACTTTTGAACCAAAATCATTAAAACAATTTTAAAGTGTATAAAGAATGTATAATTGAGTATACAATAAAGGTAGGCCTATCTACATGTTTGAACATTAACAAATTTGTGGTTTATTGAAAGTCTACTGTTTATCAAATATTTCTGAATTATTAATGATCTTTGAAGATGAAAAGATATCTTACTATTTTACCAAACCTCAGTACAAATTAATTTATATAAGGTTGTAACAGAAGAGAAAGAATAGGAGAAAAACCAACACTGACCCAGTTTGTAGCTGAGGAGCATTGCTTTCTTGTGAAGTCATGGAATGTTTCCATATTTGATTATGAAATCTAAAGAAAAAACTGTTTCTTTTACAAAAGACTGTCTTTGGGAAGGATTATTTAGTGCTCCTTATAACAGAATATCATCTTACTGTCCACTTCCTATCCCAAAATAGTTACACTTTTAAGATCCAGATTAAGATGTGTTTTATTGTATTTCTAGTTTAGTTTCATTCAGGATATAAGTAATTTTTCACCAGAAAAAAAATTTGATGTTAGCATCACATTGTGAATGTAATTAACAGCACTGAATTATAAATTTGAATGTGGTTAAAAAGGAAATTTTTAGGTTGTGTGTATTTTACTAGAATAAAAATTTCAAGAAATCATAGGAGTGCACAACACAAACAGTGAACCTTGTTGTAAACCATGGATTAGAGTTAACATTACAATTCTTAAATGTTCTTTCATGAATTGTAACAAATATACCATACTAATGCAAGGTGTTAATACTAGAGTGGTATTTGGGAAATCTGTACCTTATGCATGATTTTTCTGTAAACCTACAACTTTTCTATTACAATTAAAAAAAAAAGAGTGAATAGTTTATGTAGAAAGTCGTTTATGGTTGCCTGGAGCCAGGACCGTGTGTGTAAATGGGGAGTGACTGCTAAAGAATATGGAGCTTCTTTTGGGGGTGATGAAAATGTTCTAAAATTAGATAGCAATATTTGATGGTTGTACAACCCTGTGATTATACTAAAAACTATTGAACTATACCCTTTAAATGGGTGAATTTATGGAATGTGAGTTATAGCCCAATAAAGCTGTTTAAAAAAAAATTGGAAACAAGTGGAAATACTAAAATTAAAGAGGAGAGGAGACAGAAATGAAATTTGAAAGTGGGTTGTAGCTACAGTAAAGAGAATCACCTCCTTTCACCTTGGCTTATGATATCCTATCACTGTGCTTCCTGAAATTCTCCTTTTTAATTATCATCATGAATAGAGAATTTTGAATTCCAAGTTTAAAACCCTTTCCCCTTTTAACATTTGGCAGAGAGGTACGAACATCATTTCCTGTGGATTTTAATTGTGTAAGCTGCAAGGTTGGCTTTAATTATCTTTTTTCCCCCTTTTGAAAGGGCATTTTGAATCATCCCCAACTTCTTGAAGGCCCGGAGGGTACTGAAAATGCTCGGTTTGGCTCAGCAATTGCAGCTCTTTCAGACATCAACATGGATGGCTTCAATGACATAATAGTTGGTTCACCATTGGAAAATCAGAACTCTGGAGCTGTGTATATCTACAATGGTCATCAGAATTCTATTCGCACCAAATATTCCCAGGTAACCCAGGAGATTCAAGGTGACGCATTGGCATGTGAGCACTACAGGGTTCAGGCTGGAGAGTGTCCTGTAGATCAGCCAGTCCACCCCTCTTTGTTTATAACTCCATTCCATCAACACATATTTAGTGAGCCTCTGTTGTGTGCCAGCCACTTCTCTAGGCTCCCGGATTGTGGTCAAGAGCAAGACAGACAAAATTCTACCCTTCATGGACCTTACAGTCTAGTGGAGGAGAAGGTGAAAAATAAGACACAGAAGATAGAGGGTTCAAGATAATAGTAAATGCCAATGAAAACATCTAAACCAGGTTTTATTTCCTGGTTTCCATCAGTTGAAAGGATAACCAGGAAGGCCTCATTGAGAAGGCAATTTTTGAGTAAAAAACTGAAGGAAGTAAGCCAAAAATAGAAATAAAGACCTGATCTTGCTTCAACTCATTCCCAGTTCACTGAACTTTTTGCTACTGCATGTTGGTTTGTGATTTTAAAGTTAAAAATCCATCCAGTTTTGTGAATGAAAATGCAGCTGCCATAATGATAGAGAGATCAGAAAAGATGCTATTGAAAATCCAGTGGAATTTTGTGGGGTATAAAGACAACCCAGAAAATGTTTAAACTGATCATATAAGAATGCAATGTGGAGTGTGCCATTTTTCTGTTTTCACTTGCCTTTTAGAAAATCATGGGATCCGATGGAGCCTTTAGGAGTCACCTCCAGTACTTTGGGAGATCCTTGGATGGCTTTGGAGATTTAAATGGAGATTCCATCACCGACGTGTCCATTGGTGCCTTTGGACAAGTGGTTCAACTCTGGTGAGTCAGAAAGAACCAGACACAAACCAGTTGAAAAATGACCAGCTAAGAAGTAAAACCAGTTGCTGTGCTGGTTTTGTCGTAATGCCACATGAATTCTATCAGACTCTAGGGCATTTATGTGTCATATTTGGATAAAGTAAATAATATAGTTTTCCTGGTGAGAGAAAAAAATTAATTTTTCTTTGCATTAGAATCAAGCTTATCTTCTCTCTATGGTGCATAGAAAAGACAAAAAAAAAGTCCTTGAGATGATATCCAGGATATTTCTGAATTTTAGTTTCCAAATAGCTTTTCCTCAGGCCCTGAAAGAAACTGCAAATAGAGTGTACTGAAATAGGGAACTCTTGGACCAGACAGTAAAGTATAACTTTTTGTGTGGTTTAGAGGTATCTTTTAAAATCATTAGCCATAAACAAAAAGCCATTGTTTAGTTTAAGTCAACCTTTCAGTGACCTCAGTAGAAGCTGAAGGGGAGGGGCACAATGAGGGATTCAAGGATGCTATGACTCAGAGGTCAAAAATAAATATGTTGGGCTGGCGAGGGGGTGGAATCAGAAGGAAACTGAGAATTAGATCATGCATCCCTGAGAAAATAAAGCTCAATCATTTGTTCATCTGTCTCCATTGAAAAATGTGCTTTAAATGTCCAAATATATCAAAAACAGAAAAATGTTATATGGTGATGTGGTGTATTTCTGATTTTAATGGTGCTATTTACAACACCTCATTTAGTTTTATGAAGAATGCATTATATAGTTTTTATTGCAGGATGAAGCCTTTGCGTGGGAAAATAATACTCAAGGATGATGTTTAAGAGCTGGAAAAATAAGAAAATATATTTTCTGAATTATGTCCATTAAAATCAGTTAAAAGTACAATGGCTTTAGAAAAATAGGAGATGTGATAAGATCCTAATATGTCTGATTTTTTAAAAACTTTATGAGATCATGCATCTCAGTAAATATCACCGTGCATGATGTAGCCAGCTTGGTAGGCTGTATACTTACTATGTACACCATGATATTCCTTATCGATATTGCCAGTGAGTACCAGGCTTTTTCCCTTTGAAGGTGAATTAAGTCTTCAAAAAATTTTTAGTACATGTGGAGTCAAATGAACTTATCGTGTTGATCCATCAAGCTAGGCTAAGGTCATTTTGTGGTCACATTCCTAGAAAGTTTTTCTGGGAACTCCCTGAGAATATTTTTTAAAAAGCAAGTTTACAGAACAGTTGTATCAATGCCATTTCTTTTGGAATAAGTGTTCAGCCCCTCAGAGATTTGCCTTAAAGGATAACATTCAATTAGGCAGTTTTGATCTTGTAAGTTTGAAGACATATTGCATTTGTTATTAGATATTTTATCACTGCCGAGGGCCCTGACTCATGCCTGAATAATTATTGACATAATCTTTCAATTGATGCTAGTCTTTCAGTTGGTACCTGAAATTAAAAAAAAAATAAAAACCACCCAATTTTTTTCTATGTCTTGTTGTCATGCTTTATAAAGCAGCAAAGCTACTAGTTTACTTAGCTGCTTCCTTGTAAATAATTGAGGTGAATACCTGGGGTCAATATGAAGAAGTACAAATTCTACTGGCTGAGGATGTAGGAGACCATAGGTTCTAAGTTCTTGCTTGCTAACTATTACTTAGTAAACTTGTAAGTCACCAAATGTCTTTGTGATTCAGACTATTTTCACCGATGAAGTAGAGGTAATATTGGCTCTACCCTATTTCACAGTGTGCTGTGAGCAGCAAATGAGGCCCTGTGTATGTGAAAGCCTTTCAAATGTCTGAAGTGCTGAACCAGGCTCAGAAATCTGTAGTAGCCAGCCTGAGATGGACCCAACACTTTTCTGGCATGAGGCTAGTTGCCACCATCGCATTCACCTCCTGAGAGCTTTCACATGCACACACCAGTGTCAAAGAATCACTGCCTGTCACTGCAGCAAACAGAGAAGCAGCTGCAAATTCACTTTTCACCACTACCAACTTCATCTTCCCACCTTCCCTCACCCCTCTCTTTATGAGGAGAGGAGTGTCACTGCTTCTAGTTGGCAAAACACAACAGGGTCATCTATTAAGAATGTTTGTGTTTCTTTCTTGTAATATTTTTTTTTAATTTAAAAACTAATAAAAAAAATTTTTTTAAATAGTTCTAGGTGGGACCTTTCTGATTGTTTCCATGCAGATGTGACCCATCCAATTATGGGTGGTAACTTTTGATGAGATGATTTCCATGGAGATATGTCTCCACCCATTCAAAGTGGGGTTGCTTACTGAAGCCCTTTAAGAGGGAACCATTTTGGAAAAAGCCTCAGAGCCACCAGAACCAATAGAGCCTACGCAGTCAGAGACCTTTGGAGATGAAGAAGGAAAACACCCCCTGGTGGAGGGGGGGAGCTTCATGAAACAAGAAGCCAGGAGAAAAAGCTAGCACATGTCACCATGTGCCCTCCCAGATGGGAGAGAAAGCCCAAATTTCATCGGCCTTTCTTGAGTAAAGGTAGCTTCTTGTTGTGCCTTAATTTGGATATTTTCATGGCCCTAGAACTGTGAACTTGCAACTTAATAAATTGCATGTACCTCATGTACCTCATGTACATTTTTACTTTGAAAAGTAAAAAAAAAAAAAAAAAAACACACAACGGGGACCATGACTTTGTACTTTGACTTGCAAATATTGCAGCAGCCTCCCATCCTATGCCCATGCATTCATCTGTTCATTTAATTCGAAAACATGTTGAATGTGCATTATGCTGTTGGTTATGAGCACCCACAACAAAAAAAAGACATTATCCCTGCTATCCTAGAGCTTTCAAATAAAAAACGCGGCTAGCAGGCTTAGATAGAGAGTGGAGAGAATAATTCAACAATTATTAGGCACTGGGTCCTCTATATGACGAGTATAATCTGTGCAGTTCAGCAATAATGTCCATCTATCTATTTTTATTTATGTATTTCAGGTCACAGAGTATCGCTGATGTATCTTTGCAAGCTTCATTCACACCAGAAAAGATTACTTTATTCAACAAGAATGCTGAGATAATCCTCAAACTCTGCTTCAGTGCAAAGTTTAGACCTACCAAGCAGAACAATGAAGTGGGTGAGTAGACCTGAAATAATCTCTAAAGAGGTAGGTTTGCTAGGGTTTTGGTGCTGAATCAAGCCATCTTGAGTTTGAAGACCAAAAGAACTAAAGATCTTTACTTGCAGACACTTAAACTGCCATATATTTGAGGTACCTGAGAATGGTTAATTAAGCATAGAAGGGCTATTCAGCATTTCCTCCCCTCAGTTCTAGAAAGTGGGATTCTGGTGGGGAAAGAAAATTGTAATTCCTATGACATAATCATGGGCCCCCCCAGCTCTATCCTTGCAGTTTCTCTTACCCGCAGTTCCTTTACTTAAAACCTTGGGCACACACAGATACACAGATTAGTCTGGACTGCAGCCAGGATTCTCTGAGTATACCATATGTTATTGCGTCACACAGTCTGTATAGGGTATGTTCAGTAAAAGTATCAAATATTTGACCAAAAGTATCAAATAAATAGCGTTCCTGGGGAGTTAGTAAGCGTGAAATAATGAGACAATATAAAACAATATATAATTTGTGTTCAGTGTCTTATATTTATAATATAATATATAAATAATTCCGGGAAGTGAGTAAAAGTCTGAAACATGTCTGATCAGGCAGCAAAGAGTAAGGAAAACACTGCAAGCCAGTGTTAGCAAGAAATGCTGTCTTCCCCTGGGCCTGGCCAAGTAATCTTTTAAGGCCTGCCTGAGGTTCTGCTTTCTCCATGAAGCTTTTTCTAACCACTTGCGTCTTGCCTCCACCTTACCTGCACCAATTCTCTCACCACCTTCTATACATTGCATGCAATTTAGTATTTGACTAAAAGCGGCCGTCTTTCATTCACTGCTCTTGTGTCCTACTCTCCCTCCCATCAGATTCAGGCTCTTAATTCCTGCAGGAAACTAGTTCCTACAGGCATTTCATTGAGTGGCAAACAAACAAAGACTAAAAATAGAGAGGCAGGTTATTTGCCGGGATGCATACCAAGAAATAAATCAGGTGAGAACACTAAACAGAAATCAGGTCCACATCTTGGCATGCTTTCTTATTTTCTTACTTTCCTCTCCATCTGGAAGTTTTCCTTTCGGGTGTTTAAATGTTGTCCCAACTTTGAAAAGCATTATCTGCAGAACTGCCTTGTATCTGAGTAGCCACGAGAGTGGAGTCAAAACGGTTTCTGTCTAAACATTAAAGGGCTGGTCGGTTTAAAAGATTAACTTGGGAAATTGTGAGTTGGCAGAAGTGGCTGGCCGGTTGGCACCCCTGGCCCTGAAATACGGAAGTGCCTCATGTACCTTCCCCTTTTTAACTGAACATCACCTTTTCTGCTGCACACACTCAAAAGGGGATTTGTACCTTTTCTTCCCATTAACTCACTTGCCAGGGTCTCTTGGCTTTCTTGCTTTCAAAGGGCATCTTTCCCTTTGAAACCTTTTCCTTGCTGATTTCAGGTCCAGGCAGGCAAGCCAATCACAATCATTTGCCACTTAATTGCTTGGCAGTAATAGTATGTAAGACATGAGTCCTATCTTTAAAACTTTGAAGAATGAAATTGTAAAGTGTATGGTCTCTATTATTTATTACATCAGATGCACATTCCAGTTTAAGGTTAATAATATAAAAATGTAATAAATTACCCATAAGACTATAATTTATACCTTGCTGCTTGAAAGAAAAAGTATTATGATGCATACTAACTTTGCACAGGCTGAATCACTTCCCTGCCATTATTTTTCCTTTAGCATTATTTTCATCACTTATTTTCAGTCCATTTGATCTTCTTATATTGTATCCATCTTTGTAAGGCTTATTAAGTCATTGGAGCAAGAAAAATTAGACACTATTTATAATAAATATTTTAGAGGTAACATGTAGAATTGTTGTTTTTGGAAATATAGTCAACCTTTAAAATATTGCAAGTAATAAAAGCAACCCCAAATAAAGCAATTATGAATAGAACCTGATCCACTCTCAGTTTTGGACACATGGCTAGCAGCAGCAGACTTATTATCTTTGTTTTACGGATAAGGAAATTGGAGGTTCAACGAGTTAAGCAAATCATCCAAAGTCACACAGCTCATAAATGATAGACTTAGGATTAAAGTCTGCCTGATTCAAACCTTATTTATTGCTGCAATGTTCCGTGCCTTCATGGTGTAAGAAACTGCATGTCCTGTGCATGTTCCCTAATCCTCCAAATAACAGCTAATCCTCACAACTGCAAGGAAATAGAAAGATCATGGGTCTCAATTTTAAAAATACCCAGATTTTACTGTTGTGTGAACTCAGGTGAATTATTTTATCCCTTTTCTTTTGACTTACTATCTGAAACATAAGAATATTCACTTTCAGGGGCATTATAAAACTTACATAAGATAATATGTCAGAATATGTCCTGTTGGAGGTTCTCAGTAACTATTCCTTTCCTTTCCATATCCCCATGTGATGGATGATGAAGCTGATACTTGAGGAAGTGAGTAATTTGCCCCAGATCATCCAGCAGATATCCTGACAGCAAGACCAGATTTTGTCCCCACTACTCCAAACCATACTTTTTTGAAACATGTTTTTTTGTATCTCCCATCACCTATATCATCATATCAGAGCTGGAATTACAAATGTCATGTGGCACTATCTACCATTCACAAAACACCAATGTAAAGATTATTTCTATATTTTCTTGAGGTCAGAGATTTTGCCCAATAATATACAATAAAGCGAGGATGATTTTTCCTTAAATGTTCGTTTGTAATAATATTTCTTTATGATTTTTATTTTAGCCATTACATATAATGTCACACTTGATGCAGATGGATTTTCATCTAGAGTAACCTCCAGGGGGTTATTTAAAGAAAATAACGAAAGATTCCTGATGAAGAATATAGTAGTAAATGTAGCACAGAGTTGCTCCGAACACATCATCCACATACAGGTGAGGCCTCAAGGTCATTCCTTTCCATCTCATATCGACTTTGATAAAGGACAATAAATGGTGAAAGTCTAAAATGCAAGCATATGAGTTAGAAGAGGCTTGCTCTCCTAATAATAATGCATTTCTTGCCTAATTCCCTGAACAGGAGGTGTATTTCCTTTATGGTAATGTTTATAATCACATTTTCTTATTGCTTAATTTAGAAGCATTAAATTTTATTTGAGATTGCAACAAAGGTATAAAAAAATAAGATTCTTAGAGAAGTCAAAATTACAGTGTTTTATTTAATGTTTAACGAGGAGATATTTTTTAAAATATATTTTATTTTGGCATTTTCCTACTAGTGAAAAAATTTATTCTTTTTTAAGCTACTAAAAGGGGCAACTCCAACTGTGTTCTTTGCTTTTGGGTTTACGTTGATACAGGTGAAATATGTTGCATTAGGAGATAGAAATTATATTCTCTAATTTTATGCTATAATTACTACAGTTTATGTGGCTTTTCCCAAGTAGGAAAAATATCTCTCAGGAGAAAACTTCCAACCGAAAATTTATTTTATAAATTATATATTTCTCCTTAGAACCACATGATGATATTTAAAAGTGTAATTTACCCAGAAAACTTCATTAAAAAGAGCTTAAGTATTCTTTGAGAATATTTAGCACAGAATTCTCATAGAATGCTTAACATTGCATTTAAGGTATAGAAGTTCCTAAGGAAACTTTTATCAAATACATATTCTGGGCGTTCACCTTCAGAAATTTGGATTAGAAGGTATGGAGGTGGGGTGGGGGGGACCAAAGAGTATGCAATTTTAAGGGACAGCCCAGATAATTCTAATGTAGATGGTACAGAAATCCCATGCTAACTATAGAGCTAGAAAACAAAGTTAATGGTTAGATGAATTAAACCCAGTTCAGTTGTTTTATTTATTGTTCATTTTGAAGATTTCTTATTTGTAAAGCCCTGGGCTTTTTCTTTGTTGTGGTGGTGAACTGCTAATTATACAGATTGTTAAAGGGAATAAACTGGCTTTTTCCTTCTATCCTTGTGCTAAGTGGTGGATCAAATTATACATGTAATTCCTGGTGGGAAGAAGGAAGACAGCCAGCCAAGCTGTTTCTCTTAAAAAAAAAAAGCCCCTTCCAGTCTCATGTATACTTGTGAAGCACTTAGAAGATATGTGCTATTTTGGTCAGCTAAGAAATATGTTTCAGCTAGTACTCGATTTGATAACAAATGCCGGTTAAAGTCCATCCTATCTGCTAACATCCGCAGTCAGCAGAAAAAGCATGTCTTTGTAGTCAGGAAGCCATCCCAGCAGTCAGGCCCCCATAAGGGCTCAAGATTTAGGAGGAAGCCCAGCCTATGAATGGATTAAATGATAGTGAAGACATCACTTCTCAGAAAATGGCAAATTGTCAAAGAGCTTGTCGTTTGTATGACTATTGCTTATTCCTGATGAGAACTTGGAAGAAGTTTTGTAAGAAGACTGCTAGATGACTTTGGCAACCTTGTTTTGGCATTTGTACATTTTTCAATAGACAGGTAGCCTCAAAAACTGAATATGACCCCGCCCTCTTCTGAGCCCTGAGAGGCCACAAACCCTTTAGCTCCTATTCTTAAGACGAAGTAGAGAATTTGTTCTAGTAGCTTGGTGGTGCTGGTTTTAATGACTATTGAGTGATATATGCACCATCGTATATGGGCTAGGAGCAGTGCAGCTACTCAGCAGGCACCTAGGGCCATAAGTCTGCAAGCCTGAGTTAGGACATTGGAATCACCTTTGTCTGGCTTTGTAGGGTAGAAGCTGGTTCTGACCAGGGAGGGGGCTCTCCTTTTCCTCTGTCCAGCAGCCAGCTCTGGGGACCGTCCCTTCTAGGTCACAAATGTTCCCTTCCAGAGGTGTGACCAGGACACCTAAGGACATTTAAAGCCTTGCAGTATGATTTGGGAGGAAGTGTCTACCAACCCAAGAGCTGGGTCCTGGGTTAAGAGGCCTTAGACGTATTGTTTAAATGTTTACAATGACTTGTGTATCATGAGATTTCTGATGAGCTTAACTAAGAATTGCTGCATCAGATTTTACCTTACCCAAGTCTCCTTCGGTTTCTCATTAGTGTAGATGCTAAGAGCAGAACTGGGACGGAAAAGAAGTAAGCCTTGATAATTCAAGAATATTTTACATAATTGAGAGCTGATTGTGTCCTTAACTGTAAACACATTTGTGGTCATTTTGTTCTTTTAATTCTGCTGTGCTCTAATAAGCTGTCTCACTGTGTGTGTGTGTGTGTGTGTGTGTGTGTGTGTGTGTGTGTGTGTGTGTGTGTGTTTAGGAGCCCTCTGATGTTGTCAACCCTTTGGATCTGCGTGTGAACATCAGTCTGGAAAAACCTGGCACTAGCCCTGCTCTTGAAGCCTATTCTGAGACTGCCAAAGTCTTCAGTGTAAGTGTGGCTTGCCCTTCCTGGTTTTAGATATCTAACAAAGTTCCAGTCACTGTAGTAGCACTTGAAGGATTCTTAGCAAGCGGCCTTTGATTTCTTAATCTCCTAAATGAAATACATCAAGTTTGTGTCAAGTTCCCTACAATGTAAGTTCCAGGAAGGCCAGGATTTTCTTCCTTCTCGTTCAATGTTCTGTTTCCAGCCCCTAGAGCAGTGCCTGGCCCACTGTAGGTATTTGATGCATTTTTATTGAATAAACAAATAACAATAAAGCAAACTCCTTGTGCTAACCACTCACTTAAAAATAAAATATTACCAATACTACAAAGCCCTTGAATCATATTCGCTTTCATCCTACCTGCCGCCCCATCCCCACCTCAGGCAAACCGCTATCTTGAATTTTTGTATTTATCAATCCCCTGCTTTTCTTCATGGTTTTACTAATCATATGTGCATTCCTAAAGCATTGTTTCGTTGTGCATGCTTTTGAACTTTATGTAAACATTATAATGTTATGTATTCTTTTCAATTTGCCTTTCTAAATTCCAGAACAAAATGTGTAGGCCTTATTTTTCTTTTTTGTAGATCCCTTTCTATAAAGACTGTGGAGATGATGGACTCTGCATCTCTGATCTGGTTCTAAATGTTCAACAGCTGCCAGCAGCTCAGTAAGTTTCACTTTTGAGCTCAGTATCATCTAAAATAAAAGACACACTAGATTATGTTATGCAAATGAATGTTTATGTAGATCTTTTTTATAAAAGAAAAATTCATAAATGGTAAAGAACTTTATAAATTGAATTTCAATTTCTACCATACCATAGAAATAAAACAATAGGATATATGAAACCATTTGGATTTGCATGGTTCCTTTCCTGACAATGTAATTAAAAGCGACAAAGAAAAAAATATAATAGCATTTATGTACTTATTGTCAATACCTTTTTAATTTGAAGACATTATTAAGCAATTTTCTCCATGTTTCAAATAAGTCTAAAAAAGTTTATTTTCTTAGCTTAATGGCTTTTTTTTTCTCCTTTTTAACTTTTAACAGAAAAGAACCTTTTATTGTCAGCAACCAAAACAAAAGGTTAACATTTTCAGTAGCCCTGAAAAATAAAAAGGAAAGTGCATACAACACTAGAATCGTTGCCGCCTTTTCAGAAAACTTGTTTTTCGCTTCATCCTCCATGCCGGTACGTGCTGACACCCTGTGCTTACTGCTTCTTCCATCATGCGTCCTGCTTATCCATCACTCTTCTTCTCCCACTCCAAGCTGTCACTCCCCCGCGTTGTCTGCTTTGTCTGAAGGAGCACCTGACCCTCCTCATGATCAACCTGACCCTCAGGCTTCCAAGGAATCTCATGACATGAGAACATAACCTGGCTCTGTCTCTAGACAGATTCCGCTTCCCAGCTTGGATCACTTTTTCCTTTACGCTGCGCCTGGCCAAGCAGGAGCAGACGCTGCCGCAGCCTCCCCGAGGCCAGCCGCGGGCGGCCGGGCGCGCAGATGCTCCGGGCTGCGCTTGCCCCGGGACAGCCTCAGCCTGAACTTGGCCGGCCGCGCTCTCCCCCGCCGAGGTGACGCGTCCCAGCAAAGCTGTGAGCCGCGGTGCGGTGATCTCTAAACCAGGAGCACGCTCGAAGGAAAAAAAAAAAAAAAAGCAGAAGGAAAAGCTGGAGTTTTCCAAGCACACTCCTTACTGAAAGGATAAAAATGGTTTCATCCAGTTTAAAGTCCCTGTGAACTCAGATGTAGAGTCCAAACCTCTTTTGACTTCAGTATTTAAGTTTCTTCTGCCAAAGGGGCAATTTCATATTTTAAAGTGAGAAAAAGAAATCTGAGGAAAAATTTTAAAGATTTTTTAAAATTAGTAAAAATATGGGTGAACTAGACACATAGGTAGGTATTCTTAAACATGGCAGGTTATTTGATTTTTTTCTCTGGAAACTACAGGTTTCAAACATATTGAGAGGCAAGTGGGCGTTAAAGGCAGCATTTCTGAATATTGGATTAAAGCTGTCTCTGTGCTGCTGAAATGTAGGAACTATGATGTCCTCCGGGGAAAATTCCAGTATTTGACCTTATCTTAGCCTTCCAGAGCTGCTGTGACCTACGCCACACAATGGGTTGACTTAAACAACAAGTGTTTATTGTCTCATGGTTTTGAAGGCTAAGTCCCAAAGCCAAGACGTTGACGAGGCCATGCTTTCTTCCCATGTTGGTAGCCTCCTGGGCCTGGCAGCCCTCCCTCACATGGCCACTTCTCTCTCCTCTCTGGCTACTATTGGTTGCTGGCTTCTAACTGACTGTGTCTGAATTTCCTTTCTTTCTAAAGCCTCCAGCAGTGCGACTGAAGATCCACCCTGATTCAGCTGGTCACGCCTAAATAGGACCTTTTACAAATAAATCCACATCCTGACTCACCTTAACATATTCAAAGACACTACCAACAACTGGATTCACACCCACAGGAAGGAGGATTAAGATTGAACTGTCTTTTGTGGGTTACGATTCATTCCCCAATAGATCTCTTCTTGCTGGATGTTCTGCTTATCTTTGTAGGGTTCAAAATAAAAATACTATATTAGCCACCTGAACGGAATGAGATCTTCAAGTCTTGGGGGACAGTAAATTACTTTGGTATGAACCAGGCTCAGTGCAAAAATGTTCCTTCGGTTTAAACATCTTTCAGGGTATGTGCGTGTACTCACACACCTTAGGTACTAACAGTTGCTGGGGTTTCCTTGATCTTGTTCAGGTTGATGGGACAGAAGTAACATGCCAGGTCGATTCATCTCAGAAGACTGTTACCTGCACCATAGGCTACCCTGCTTTAAAGCGGAAACAACAGGTACAACCTGCGTTTCATCCTCAATCCATGCTAGTACTAAGTACTAAGTTAAATTAACAACTAAACATCATTTTTATTAAGTACCATCATTTGTTTGGCATCACAAGATAGCCAGCTGTGTATTTAGAGGAAGATTTTAATATCCACACTTTTCCTTTAGATAATTAATAAAAGTGGGATAACCCCCCCCCCATGCAGTTTATTCCAGGATCACACACAGTCTAGAGAGTTCTTTTTCTTTCTGGATGTATTGACCAGTGTTAGTTAAATGCTATATACTGAGACATAGAGATCATGGCTTAACTCCTGGTAAGCAAATTTCACATCAGCACAGAGCTTTCAACGTCAGACATGTTCACAGGTGCCTGTAATGCCGTGAAAGTCATTTCATCGGTGAAAATTAAGACCTCCTAATTCTAAAGGTACAGCAACCTAAAGCAAAGTGACCAAATAAGTCAAGGTGATAAACACATTTGAGAGCTTATGATATATAAAATTCAGAATCAAATTGGAGTTTATTTTTATGGGAAGCTTTTCATGTTCGCCTCTGGGTAATATAGCATCATACTGATGAATTTTAATTTCATGTCTAGGTGACTTTTGCTATTAACTTCGACTTCAATCTTCAAAACCTTCAGAATCAGGCATCTGTCAGTTTCCAAGCCTTAAGGTAAAACATATCGATGTCCTGAATTGATGATGGATAACTTTTATAATACTTCTCTTTAAGCAATTTCCTAATGTTTTCTTTAATAGTGAGAGCCATGAAGAAAATGAGGCAGACAATTTGGTCAACTTCAAAATTCCGCTGCTGTATGATGCCGAAATTCATTTAACAAGGTAGGTGGAGCAGCGACCACTCACGTCTCTCCAGTTTGTGACACATTTGGCTCTTGACTTATGAGGTCCGCTCTCAGCTGAAAAGTTTGTATTAAAATGTTTTCCCCGTGTCAGTTAAAACAGAAGTCTACAAATTGGTTCCAAGGGAACCAACTCTTTGGGTTTCTTGATTGAGAGAAAGAGGACTAACCCTTCTGCCACAGGCCATGGGGAAGCTAGGCCCTCAGAGTAGCTGAAGACCTTCCCAAGATGTCAAAACAGAACTCAGGATCCTGAAGAGTTGCCAGCCGTTTCTTCTTGCTATTTCCCACTGCCCTCGTGAAATTTCTAGCATTATACTCATTCCTGGACATTGAAGTCTGAAGCATGAGCTTCGCACATAGTAGGTCCACAGCAAATAGTGAATCTAGTCATAGAAAATTAGATTCCAAATGGAAAATTCCTGACACAATAGCTTAGAGTTTTCTTCTGCAGGAAGAAATGAGGGTTTTTCTAAAGGATGTCATCCACGGAGAAACTATTATTTTATTTTCTTGCTTGCCCAAGGCAAGTAAACCTTTAAGCAGTGGTCAAATTATTACTAGTTGAGACCAGTTATGTCTAATTGTTTGGGGAGACACGTGTTTTGAAAAGTAGGTGTAGTAGTTTCATGGGGCGGCCATAACAATTTACTACAGGCTGGATGGATTACAGCAACAGAAACTTATTTCTAGCCTCACAGTTCTGGAGGCTAGAAGTCCAAAATTGGGGTGTTAATAGGGCCATGCTGCCTCTGAAAGCTCTAGGGGAGAATGCTTCCTTGCCTTTCCCTAGCTTTTAATGGTTGCCATAAATTCTTTAGCTCCTTCACTCCAATTTCTGCCTCAGCTTCACCTGGCCATCTTCCCTCCATGTGTGTCTTCTCTCTGCCTCTCCCTATAAGGATACCAGTCATTGGATTTAGGGTCCAATGTAATCCAGGATGACCTCGTCTTAACTTGATTACATTTGCAAAGACCCTACTTCCAAAAAAGTCACATTCACAGGTACTGAAAGGACTTCAACATATCTTTGGGGGGGCACAACTCATCCGCGGTAGGTAAGGTACAAATGCTACATGTGCTCATAGGTTGATATCATTGCCTTAACTCACACTTAGAAGTGAAGCCATAGACAACATGGGGCGCAGCTATGCAGGTGCACAGGCTGGTTCCCAGGTGTGACGGTGCTGCCCACCGTCACACCTGGGAACCAGAATTCTCTACCTGCTGAAGCACTAAGGCAGCTTCTCAGCACAGATTAATGACCACTGAAAAACACACAGGGAAAATTCCCAAGAAGCCAGACTGCAAATAGTATACAGTGACAGCAAATTTCTTTTACTATTACCACATCACCCTTGTCCTGAAGAGCATGGCCTATGTAGATCATCCTATAGACCACCAAACAAATACAAAAAAGAAGATGTGCCATCATGTCTAAGGCTTGAGACACCTGTGCAAGGATGCAAAGAATGCTTCTGTATTGAATGAGTTTAAAATAGTATAAGCAGAAACAAAATACATCCCAATAAGCCATCCATCCCTGAAAAATTAATCACTAAGTTCAGATTTCACTGGACCCCCAGTTGGTAAAATAAGGAACTGAAAATAAATGTTTCTAAAAAGATTGAGGTTACCAATCAACCTGATTTTTTTCTTCCTTAAAACAGAAGTCTACAAATTGATATTATCCTAAAAATTTTGTTTGAATACAGCCTTTTTGTGATTTTATTCCCCAACCATGGCCAATTTTCTCAGCTGTTTTAATATGACATAAATATAATATTAAATTGAAACTTCACTTTTACTAATTAGCATTCTAAGGTGTTCTAAAGTTTTGTAAACATATTATATGACTAAAAAATTGAATACAGACAATTATACAGAAATAGAAAGAAGAAAAGCAAAAGTCAATCACCTAATAATTCTTCTCGGTGCTTTGAAAAAAAAAATAGTAAATGTATATGGATTAGAAAATACAAAATTTACTGAAAGATACAAAATGGAAAGTGAAGTCACTCCTCTTCTAACTCCCCGGTACCACTTCCCACAGTTGACTAATTTGACTTGTTTTCATAATACCTTCCAGATACAAGGTTTGTTTATCTACTGGGATAAAACACACACACACATACAATTTATTTACCCAAAAGGAATAATAAAACATTCTTCTGTACCTTACTTTTTATATAATAATTTAACTTAAAGAATTTTTCATATCAGGAATATATAAAGCCAACTTACTCTATTTCTGGTTGGATCATAACTTTATGTAGCCAGTCCCCGAATAATGAAATATTTGTTTGACCTAAATTTTTATTTTGTTGTGCTTAACCATCACAAGAAATGCTGTAAATTTTTTGACACACATCTTTACAAACCATTTTTTAAAATACTACCAAATCATAGAAGGCATCCCATGACAATCATTTTGATTCCACATATATATGCAGCTATAGTATGCAAGCATGCTGTGTGAAAATAGATAGTACAGTAAAATTATTTCTGAAACAGGACACCCTTGCGTAAAAATAATTGCTATTATCTGAAAATATCAACCAACCCTAAAGTAAAAAAGGGAAAATGTCAGATTTCTTTAAAATGCAGAGAGAATTTAGGAACTGGTCCTACTTGGAGGCTTGTTCGAAGATCATTTGGAAAGGTAAAGAGCATAATTCGTGCACACATAGCCAGGTCTTCCATTTCAAATGCTAGTCAACTTTCCCATTTTCCATGGAAGGCTGACAAATCATTGTTTCCTCTCATATACATAACCTTGACAAACAGCACATCTATTTAAGTTTCTGACACATTTTCCTTTGGAGAATTTGGAAAAGACTTTTTTTTAGGCATAGAGAGAAATTCATGTTTCAGTGGAGACACCAAGAAACTCTATCTCAGAAAATGTTCAGTACAACTTTTTTAGGAGTAGAATCAAAATCTGATAATTAAGATAAATTTGTGGAGGGAATAAATGGAGAGCTTGTACATAGTCTTCTCAGGCTCCGACCCACTGCTCTTATCCCACCAAAGAAGCTGCCTGCTTGGAATCTAGCCTCAAGACCCCAGAAGTGAGGAGAAGGGAGAGTTTCAGTTTCATTCCAGTCTAAGTCTCCTGAGTTGGTCATCCTTTCATTTGCAGACCCTGTAGTTGGCAATCCCAAGCAAAGAAGTCAAGATCAGTCCAATGCCTCCAGGTCTAGCCTAACAAAATCTCTGGATCAGTCATCTTAAAAGTGGTCTCCATTCTAATGGTGGAATGAGATTTGACCATCCCCGATGCAGACCCAAAACATCAGAGTTGGTTTGGAACCAGAGAAGCCTAGGGAGAAGAAAAATGTATGCCTTGTTTCCCAGGCATCCAATAATGAATACTGCTGGAGTTAATATCCAATATGCTGTCATTGTGTGTCAGGACTATCAAGTGGAAAAGCCTCTGATCTGTAAAGGACCTATACCAAATCCATTAGTCCAATCAACAAGGGCTGAGTACCCATGATAATAACATGCCAGGCAATATAACAGCAATCCGAGAGGGGTTCCACTATCAGTGCTAAAGTAATACATTTATACTTATTTTAGACACTTGACAATTGATCAACATGTGACACACAATTTCAGCCACAAGACCGTGACAGGATATGTTTTAAAAGGAACTTGCTTTATTTTTTAGAAATGTATGCCTGACTATAAACTTATAACCAGCATTCATTTTCATTTAGTGCTTTTGTACCTAAATGTGAACTGCTTTCCCTGTCATTGAAGATAGAAGGAATTTAAATAACATAAATGTTAAGTTTCAAGAACAACAGCAAAACTATAATATTTGGCTTTGCAAACATCTTCCAACAGATCCACCAACCTAAATTTTTATGAAGTCTCCTCAGATGGTAACGTTCCTTCCGTTGTACACAGTTTTGAAGATATTGGTCCAAAATTCATCTTCTCCCTTAAGGTTTGTAAGTCAGTCCTAAGGATGGGAAATTAGGATGAAGGGGAAGGAAAAAATATGAGTCTGGAAAGAGAAGAAGTAAACAAAAATAAGTTAAAACACACTGGTGACTCTTAAACTTGGGAGTGCATCAGAATCGCTTGGGGTGGAAGGGGGGAGGTGTTAAAAGACAGATTCCTGGGCCCCATCCCCAGAGTATCTAATTCAGTAGGTTGAGGGTAGATTTTGCATTTCTAACAAGTTCCCCAGTGATGCTGATGTTGTTGGTCTAGGTGCCATACTTTGAAAATTATTGAAATAGACCAGTGATAAATAAACAAATGGACTTTAGGTATAGTTACATATTCTGGTTAAAGGATAATTATTGTATCTTGAAAGCAAATGTTCTGCATTAATCAACAGAGCATTGATGTAATGGTATTACTTTGGGTAAAAGTTCTTTGGCATATAATTCAAATGCCAGTTTAACTTTGGAGACAAATTTCTCTTTGAGAAATATACTGTTTGTTTGCAGATATGTGTTTTGTACAGTCATCCTAGGTAGTATCTAAAAAATACTTTGAAATCAGGGTCTATTGATTAGTAAGCAATTATTGTCTAAAGATGATCAGAAATATAAAGAGAAATTAATTTGTGAAAGAATGACTATTTTAAATGTAATAACATTACAGAAAGTTTGAAAAGTTAGAATGAAAATTCCTTCACCACTCTGAGTCAATACCATTTCACTTTTGTGTATGTCCTTATGGTTTTTTACTTGGCTGTTACCCTCCAACTTTGTGACTTTTTTTTAAATCTTTGAAGGAGTCTTGGTTTGAGTTCTAGAAACTGAAATTTACAAAATGTGGATGGTGTTTAACAACCATATTCTTTAATGGAACATTTTAACTAATTAGTAATGATAAAATAATACTCTTAGAGGGTTAACAATTGTATAAATGCTCTTTGTATGTTATCAGTTCTAAGGTTGATACTATTATTGTTCCTATGGGGGATATTTACAATGTTTGACAACCAGTAGGGCATGAGCACCGACCGATTGGACCAGAAACCCCACAAATGAGAACAGATGCCAACCAGTGCCCTGTACCCATGCAGACCCATTGACTTTCTGATTATCCCCATTTTATAAACAAAGAAGGCATGAGGAAGTAACATACCTTGCCCAAGCTACCCAGCCAGTGGTAGGGTGACATTCCACACCCTGGAAACCCAACTCCAGAAACGCTGTTTTTAATACCACACAACACTGCATCTCTTAAGTCACAAATTATTTAACAGTTACTATTGTAGATGTTGAGATTTTCCCATTAGGAGGTGAGAGGCAGGGACCCAAAGTGTGACTGTAAAATAATGGGATTTACTTTCATATAGAATCAGCCCTACCATTTTTGAGTTGCCAATTATAAAAAGGTTATTGATCACTGTCCTCATATCATGTACATGTACACGATGTATTGATAAGCAGAATGTTTTATTCCATATATAGATAACAACAGGAAGTATTCCAGTAAGCATGGCATCTATAACCATCAATATCCCTCAATATACCAAAGAAAAGAACCCACTGATATACCTGACTGGGGTGCACACAGACCAGGTAAGGATAACAAAAGTGCCTAGGCATGTATTTAATGTGGAAATAAACCAGTGAGGTTGGTGTGATCATACTGGGCCTTATAGTTGGGAAACGAGACGATAACCCCTAAGTATCCTGAGTGTCAATTAGCAAGCAATGTCATATTCTAAGCAGAATATAGTTGTATGGCACCAAATACCTGAGTCTGTGGATTTAGGTGGCAAGAAGTATTGCCAAACACCCCAGATTCAGCTAGGCAAAGATCTGACTTTGCTAGAGCCTTGTTAAGAGCTAAGTTAGTTGACTGGGAAGTGGGACACTAAAACCTCAATCAGAGAGTAGTAGGTCTCTACAACTGTTAGTAGCTCATCTTCAAGTTGCCACCCTGGACTTCAGCCAAGAAGTACTCATCCCTGGTGGCTCCTTTAGTTACATGAGTAGCTTTTTAAACAGGAGTTATATCCACGCTCATCCCCAACAACTAAATCAGGATCTGTAGGAATAAATCTCCAGCACTGGTATTTTTCTCTAAAAGCTACCCCTGTGGTTCTAATAAGCAACCTGGATTGGGAAGCATGGCTGTAGTCAGACCCCTTGAAGCTGGCACTCAGCTGGTTCTGCTCTAATCTTGTAGTATGCAGAGGTGACTACCAAAAATAAAAATCCTAAAATATTACACAGAAGAGAACCCTGAATCAAATCACTCACAACATATTGTTATTGCAAATTTGTCTTATCATGAACATATCAACTACATGAACTAGCTCCAATCAGGTCATGTGAGGATGATTTGAATACTTCAGAGTTTAGATGTTACAAGAAGTGTGGCCGGGTGAGGGCAGAGAAAGAAGCCTGACAGCCCCTTCTCCTGGCTGGCAGGTGTACGGTAGAGATTCCTGACAGGTTGAGAGGAACGTCATAAATCGTTTTGCTTCCTAAGACTGATTTGCTGTCCTTATTCGTAGGCTGGGGACATCAGTTGTAATGCAGAAATAAACCCGCTGAAAATTGGACAAACATCTGCTACTCTGTCTTTCAAGAGTGAAAATTTCCGGCATGTGAAAGCATTGGTGAGGACAGGTTAATCAGGGATTCATTATTTGCTTTACTTGGAAATTAAGACACCTCTTTTTCCTATCAGCTTATATCATAGAACATAGTTTGTGTATGTGTGTGTGTGTGTGTGTGCACCCTTGATAGCTTGTATGAATCAAAGTTTACATGCTCAATTCTAGGTGATTAGAATGATCTCATGCTATTAGTATCAAATACATTTTCCAGAGACCATGAATCCAAGAAGATCCTTGTAAAACCAGTGTGTGTCTTTATTTCTGTTTGGAATTGCTTCTGTTTGGAATTGCTTTCAAGCAATTCCAAAAAGCAATGAGGGAACTGGGGCATGTCCTTTAGACATGAGGCTCATTAAACTCTATGCCATATAATCACTGATGCTTTTATTTCCCTGCTTAATATGCCTCCCTGGCTACCCTACTCTGTTTTTCCATATTTTATTATCTGCTTCTCCAGAGCAATTCCTAACTATACTCTCTTCTTCGGGAAAGAGATTAGTGTAACATCTGACATGGTGCTTAGCACATAGTAAGTCAAGTAAATAGCCAGATAGCAAACAGTAGATCCTAAACAAACTATAGCTCTCCTCTATGAACCATACTGAAATACTCTCTGGTCTTCTTTTGTTATATGTTTTATTTCATGAAGGATAGGGAAAAGAGGAAAATAGGAGAATGAAATATGCTGTTTCTTGTTTAAGTAATTACAGTGTAAACACAGTGTAAATGTTTAAACTGTAGTATGTAAAAATGTCTAATAGCAACTCATCTCTGGGTATGCCAAGATAGTATATTTTCACCAATTTCCTTATTTTTTGAACATGTTTTACTGATTTTGTAAGAAATGGCAACTGTTCATTGTGAAGAATTCAAGTAATGCAAAAAATCACAAGGGAGAAACTAGAATTCTCCATAAATCTAAATAATGCTATTCTTAACATTCAATGAACATCCTTCCCTACATAAGTAAGCATGTATCCATATATAGATACCTGTGAATTGCTCCCTAAATGGGCCATGCAATCTTTCTTATAAGCCAATTTGTCATAGATTCTTTAAACTTAAGGAATGCATCTCTGTCATTAGGTTATGACTAAATTGTATTGCATCTTGTGTATGTTCAATAATTTCATTAACTAGTACATTGTTGGTAAAAAAGCTGTTTGCAATTTTTTTTCTACTCCCAGAAACAGTAGTGCCAAAAACAGGTGCAGTATACTTTTTCCCACATATTTATGATTATCCCCTGAGGCCGTAAATACAGACAGGGAATGGCTAGCATGAAGGGTGTACACATTTTACATTTTGGGACATAGTACCAAAATCCCTCAAAGAAGGACTATAACCACTAACAGTGTTTGAGACTACCTGTTTCCCCAGATCCTTCCCAGGACTGTTTTAGCTATGTTTGTAAAATGTTAATATTTATTTTTTACACCCATTCTAATCCTCTCTCTTCTTTGACCAATACCTCAAACTTGAAAGAACTGCAAAACAGCTTCATGTAGTAATGTTACCTGCTGGCTGAAAGACCTTCAGGTGAAAGGAGAATACTTTGTCAATGTGTCTACCAGAATTTGGAATGGAACTTTTGCGACAGTAAGTATCAGCTTGATTTGTCAGGATTATCAATAGAAGAAAATTTAATGCTTCATGGTCAAGAAGTTCTCACCCTTTGACAAAATTAATGTTCTGGCTCATGGCAGCAGTATCCAAAACGGCAGTGCAATTTTACCCTAGAAGGAAAGGAAAATTTCCAGTGTCTGTCCCATCTGGCTTAAACTCAGAATCATGTGGGGCACTCGTGAAAGAGTCTGCTTCTTAGACTCCACCCCAAGCTACTACTTCAGCATCCCTGCGAATAGGGTTAAGAACCCCTCTATGTTCCTTGGCTGCAAGGAGCCCGTTACTTTGTCTCCCCCACCAATGAACTAAACTTTTCCATTTTCCCCAGTCTCCTCCACCACACCCAGATCAAAATGCACTTGCCTGTGTTCATTCCTTGACCTCTCTCTGCTAATGATTTGATAATTTAATGGTGGTGATCTCATTCCACCCAGTAAATGAATCTAACATAAGGATCTTTCTTTAGAATGAGAGCCAAGTAACCCATTGGTTTTCCTGTCTTACTCTTTCTCTGATGAAAGCCCACTGTGCACATAATTTTTTATGTCATCTCAACCACCAGGAAATGTTTGAAGAAAGTGCCAAATCAGTGTCAGTGTTGTTTGTCCAAATGTCAGGTGTGACTCTGCCTCATAGATATCTGCTTTCAGTGGGGACTGCAGTAGCCAGAATTTCAGTCTGGCATGAAAAATATAAAGATAGATGGAGCTGCATAAATCCAGTTGTGGATGGGGCTAGCAACTCTTTTTATAGCACTGGCTCTGAGTGAGGCAGCAAAGTACATATTAGTATGTGGGTTTCATTGGATTTTTTTTTTCAAACAAATAAATCCATTCTTAAGGTGCTTACTCTCTGTTTTCTTACCATTTCATGATCTCACCCACAAACTCCATTACTTGCAATGGAGTTACATATAAGACTAGAGAATAATCTCCCGCTGAACTTGCCCCTGGATTCAAAATATAGAAAATATTCTTAGAAAAAGGTATACTAGAAAAAAGGAATGGTGAAAAATGGGGGGAAAGGTAAAGAGAGAATTGGGGGAGAAAGGGGTGTGAAGAGTGTCGGTTTTTTCCCTTGCTTTCTTTTATTTTGTTTTCTTTTTAGTTGCTCTAGTTTTCAGACTTTCAGGTTGATTCTAAATGCTGTAAGATGTGAAGCATGCCCTTTGGTCACACTACCTTCCCAGCTGCTGCAGCTTGATGACTGTTTCACAGTTAGTTCTGGGATCTTTGGATTTGAGGAACAAATGTTTTCATAGCAACTTCTGCCAGCTGGGAAGGAAAACTGACTGTTGCACATCAGAATGCAATTGCCCTGGCTCTGTAAAAAGCATTTGGTTTTGCTTGAGTTTGTTTAAAGCTACATCAATTTAACTGCTAAGACTTTTAAAGTACCTCTCAAAATTCTTCAATAGCAGCAGTTTCATTTTTGGCAGGAAAATTCTTCAGAAGTGAATTATTTAAGCTTTTCCAATGTGGTTCTGGTGGTTCAACTGAGAAAATACTCCTGAGAGTTATTATATGTCAAGTCCTGAGTCTCTTCCTTCTTCCTGGAAGGTCAAATGGTTAGCCCCACCTTGTGTTCAGCTATTTCAACAGCAGAGTGTCTGTGATCAGACCACATAGGGGCTCCAGTCTGAAATATGGCTCTCATTTCCTGTTTCAGAGCCCATTAATGCACTGCCTTTTGTTGTCACCTTTTTTCTGATGCAGTGCAAGCCAGCATAACATTTCAAGTCATTCCTTCGCCAAGCAATTCTCAGGCCTCCAAATTAATGCCAACGTGGCTGCCATTTGTCAAAAAAAGGCTTGATGAATCTCACTTCTCTCTGATGCCCTATCTACCACTGTTACTTGTTAACCCGACAGGATGCTGCATAACTGTGGAACTGTGGCGAGGATCTGACCTGCAAGTATAGATATATCAGCCTTATAGGAAAGAACTCTTTCATTTTTAGTTTATAGGCACTATGAAATCAGCATTCATTTCACTGTTACCTCCTTTTTAAAAAAAAATAATTTTCAGATGAACCATTATTAATACTCTTAATGTTTCCCCAATAATACTTTTAGGAGATCAGGGTTAACATCTGGTGTGACCTTCCATCTTGAGAAAATTGAGATGAATAATTAGAGAGTTGGAGCCAGTAGAAAGGAAATTGCTCACTTTTTGGAAATGCATTCTTTCTTTCTGGCTACTATAGTTTGGTGAATTACCTCACAGTTATATTGAATCATGTGCCTTAGTAACCAGAAAAACCTAATCCTTGCCGGCAGATATGAAAGCAGGTCTAAAGTCTGGACATTTTATCGTATTTCACAGTAAGCATCAGGTCCAATATTTGTATTATAGAAAAAAAAAGACAGTAAATTTTTAATATTTCCCTGGGAAAAAATGTTTCGTATTAAAAGGTTACTCTTCTAGTTTGCTAGCTGCCAAACTGCAATATACCAGAAATGGAATGGCTTTTAAAAGGGGAATTTAATAAGTTGCAAGTTTCAGTTCTGAAGTAGTAAAAATGTCCAAATTAAAGCGAGTCTATAGAAATGTCCAAATCAAGGCATCAATAAGAGGTTACCTTCACTCAAGAAAAGCCAGTGAAGAGGGTTTCTCTCTCAACTGGAAAGGCAAATGGCGAACATGGCGACATCTGCTTGCTTTCTCTCCAGGCTTCTTGTTTCATGGAGCTCCCCCAGGGGGTGTTTTCCTTCTTCATCTCCAAAGGTCTCTGTCTGCACGGGCTCTGTCTTCATCGCTCTAAAAAGGACTCTCTCCAAAATGTTTCCTCTTTCAAAGGATTCTAGTCAAGGCCCACACGGAATGGGTGGTGTCACATCTCCCTCTAATCAAAAGTTAATACCCACAATCGAGTGAGTCACATCTCTACGGGAACAATCACAAAGCTCCCAGCCAGCAATAGTGAATGAGGATTAAAGGACAAACCTTCTCTGGGGTCCACCAAGAGAAGGTCCAAACCAGCACAGTTACTACAAATATCAGTGTAAAATATAGGTCCTTCTTATATGGCTGCCCCTAATCAAGTAATATTTGATAAAATTGGGAACATTGAATTTATCACCATTATATAACCACATTTCTGTTTTCAAAATGGTTAGATGCCTGCTGCTTACATGCTTGGCCCCCAACTTCTAATTTACTCTTTTAAAAATTTAGATGAAATTAACACAAATCAAAATTAACCATTTTTACTCAGTGTCATTTAGTACATTCACAAAGTTGTACAAGCAACACCCCTATCTAGTTCTAAAAATATTTTTATTGTCTCCAAAAGGAATTCCTGTACTCATAAAGCAACCGTTCTTCATTTCTCCCTACCCCCATCCCCTGGCCACTACCAATCTACTTTTTCTGTCTCCATGGATTTACCTTTTCTGGATATTTCATATAAATGAAATCATATATGACCTTTTGTGCCTGGCTTCTTTCATTTAGCATAATGTTGTCAGGGTTCATCATGCTATAGCATGTATCAATACATCATTCCTTTCTATGGCCAAGTGATATTCCATTGAATGTACATCTATTCATTCCAAGTTTACTTTTAAACAGTATTATTTACATGTGTTCCCATAAAGAATGCTATCTTTCCTTCATACTATTTTCTATTCCATCATGTGGTTTATTCAGTTAATATAAAAACATTGGGTTTTCAACTTCCCCTCATGTCCCATTCATTAGTTTTTTTAAAATCTAGAACATGATCTTTCCCAATTAAAAAATTATTTCTTAAACATTTGTTTTTCATCCTGTTTGCAAATTAAATAATCTGGAGAGTCACTTTCACCTCCTGATGACTGGACCCTACCCCCAGAGATTTGGATTTAATTTGTCCTAGCAGGGACAGACATACATACTAAAAGCTTCCCAGGTACTTCTCATGTGCAGTCCATTGCATATTCTGGTTCAAGCGCCCAAAATCGTGTCTTCAGTGTTGGCTTTTGCTCTTGTCACTTTCCACAAGGAAATAAATCATAAACATGTTGGGGTTTAGGCATTAACTTCCACTAGGATAAAATATGTTTTGTATTCTTATGTTCCAGTCAACTTTCCAGACGATACAGCTGACAGCAGCTGCAGAAATTGATACCTATAATCCTCAGATATATGTGATTGAAGAAAACACTGTTGTGGTGAGTGCATGTGTCCCTCCCCATGGGCACTGAAAACTACAATGGGCACTCCATTTCTTAAATCGTTGACTAGTCATTCTTCTTACATGCCTACATGTATGTAAAAGTATGTTACTGAAACTCTACATGTCTGATATTTAGTATATTGAGCTTCTGGCAGGGATGTGTGCCATTCAAAAAGTTTAATGAGTACTTGCCCTTCGCCCACCCCCAGGTTCGTAAAGCTGTTTTCCTAGAAGTAATGATTTAATGGAAGGCACAACCAAAGGGGTCCATCTGGCTTGTGGCTCAACTGAGTCCATCCTCTGTGCCCAAACCAGCACCATCAATGCATCTTTTCTCCGGTGCTTACAAAAAATGAACTAAATCTTAGTCTTAAAAACCCAGGTCATGCTTACTTAAATCGCGTAATTTTTAGTATTTTCTAAAGAGCTGAAGCATCCTTAATAAATAAGCCATTTATTAGAATTTTTCTATATATATTTTTTGCTGACACTGTTCAAAATATCCATTCATTAGGCCTACATTCTAGAAAATTGTAAATGCTCCCCTTGATGGAAAGTTTTTGCAGAGAAATGTACTTTCACAGAAAACAAAAGCTTTCTGTTTAAAGATCTGGCATGGGGTAACTTTCTGTTGCACTGAAACGTTGGTTATAATATGCCAGATTTAGAGCTAGTGGAACTTCTATGGACAGCTAATCTATTGGCAGAACCCTGAGCATTTTCCTTCTGTTGCTTTTGTTAAAAATTGGAAGCTACTTGAAGACTCTGCCCCCAAGGCCAGCTTTGCAACTGATTTCAGTCTGCTTTCCAGCCTATGGATTTAGTTTTAAAGTAAAAGGCCCCACAAACTTTGGGCCTCTCCCTCTGTGCCTGAGATAAAGCTCATCATACTGCCAGCCCAGTCTTGTCCCAGGGAAAATGATTCCACACAATAGATGATGATTTTTCTTCTTCTGGTTTGGAAACTTCAGTATAGGCTCACAACCTCTCTTCAGAGATTGGGGGTTGGAAAAGCAGAAATGGAGTCAAATTCAAAAAGCAATGGACTTATCCTAGGGGGGAAAGTATTATAGAACTTTTTAAAAACTCATTTTAGAAAAGTGTGGTGTTCAGTCAATACCTGACACTCTGCTGAAGTCTTCATTATTTTAGAAAGCAGTATTAAACATTTTAAGTGAAAATTCAAATGATTTTAATGAACCTATTAGAATGTTTTCTTGATTTTTTTTCTCTGAGAAATAGTGATAAGAGAGGCCAACTATTGCTTAGTTGTGTCTATGGTATTATTTTTTTAATTCAAATAATAATTGGGATAATTTCTTGAATAAGGCTTGGAATAAAAAAAATAGGTAAGTGATTCTTAAAGTTATTTGAATCCCTGACCCATTTAAAAATATGATATTCAAAATCTTGTACTCACATATTCATGTTGATCCGTAGAACTCAGAGAGAAAGCTCTGGAATAGAGTGAAATAAGATATGACTGCCATTCAGCAGTGGACTAGATAACTTTATAGTCACCTTATTCATAATGTTATAAAGCCTTGCTCTTAGAGATACAAATGAGAAGAAATATAGTCACCACAAGTCAACTTCAAGTTTAACCCAACCCATAAATTATGTGACAAAAACTAGTCCTTCTGCCACTGTGATTCAATGTTAAATCAAGTAAATTGATTAGATATTGTCCCCTTGTGTTGCTCCAAAGAATAGCTCTTATGAAGGAAATGCTTGAGATTCTTCCCCAGTTAAAAATAAAAAATAAAAAGGAATACACAGTTTTAGTGTTAAAACTCTTAGAAACTATTCCTTTACAAGGTCACAAAGTTTACTGGGAAGTAGACACAAAGAAATCATCTGAAGCCTCAAGGACAGTTCTATCACTGAAAAGGTCAACTTGAGCCCTGAGATATTATGTCTACTTTTTAAACAATTTATATCAATCAACCTTGAATGAGAGTTAAGTGAAATCAATATTTTAGGAACCCAGTACAGAGTTGCTATTATTATTAAATCACAGGGATTTCTTTTTTTGGTTAGTTAGTTCTTTGACTCCTCTCCCCAAGACTGGGTTTCAAATGCTTTCACTTGAAGATGAGAATAGAGTGTATGTCAGAAACTGAAGTTCTTCTTTTATAAATAATCAAAGCATCTGAGATTGTCAGACATAGGTACTAAAAACTGATGCAGTTAGAGGGGGGAAAAACTAGAAGACTTGTATTCCTTACCTGTACTTTGCTGGAATATTTTCTCTACAAATTGTACAGCATAATTGAGAAACACAATTATGGGTAAGTCATGTCACTTTTCTGGAGCTGTGGACCTTTATTTGTAAAATTAGGGTTGGACAAGACCATTTCACTTCCTCTCAGTGCTAAAATTAAATGGCTCAATTGTTCTGCATATACATTTACAGATTCCTGTTACAATAATGAAACCTGATGAGAAAGCCGACGTACCAACAGGAGTTATACTAGGAAGTATAATTGCTGGAATCCTTCTGCTATTAACTCTGGTTGCAATTTTATGGAAGGTAAAGAAGCATTTTCATATTTTAAAATACAGTGCTCCTGAAGTCATCTATCTTGAAGTTCTGTACAAAATTGCAACATTAAGGTTTATATGATACTTGTCCATCATAAAAAGGAGATGCAAGTTTATTTGCCATTCCTCACTCATGACCTTGTAAACAATCGTTCTTATCTCCTTTGATGTGGCCTTATCCTTAAAAAAAAAAAAAAAAAAAAAAAAAGCCTTCCTTTATCCAGGCCCCCTATAGATTTTATTCAGCTGTATAAGTAGATTTTGGGAAATACGATTTTATACAACTTGTATATTAATTTTCTCTTAAAAGGGTAATACCAGATCAATAGTTTGCATGCTCCATGCTCCAGGGCCCCGGGGATTCCCCAGAGGTGCTTTACAGAAAGTGGGCAGCAAAAGGGTTTGTTTTTAAAGGAACTGTACAGAATTAAGCCATAACATTTTTATATTGTCATCTTTACAGCTTGGCTTCTTCAAAAGAAAATATGAAAAAATGACCAAAAACCCAGATGAGATTGACGAGTCTACAGAACTAAATAGCCAAACTATCCAGCAGTCCTAACTGCAGTGAGAACTGGGGGCTGCATCACAGCTAGTGTTTGTTATTTGCGCGAATGGATTTTTTTAAATCCTAGTGTTTTATAATGTAATAGGGAAACTAGCCTAATATTTTATTTTAAGAGAAACTGCCGGTCAGTTGGGAATGAAGAAACTGTGGTAGACAGTTACGGTAAATGGGCGAAACGACTTATTTTATGGGGTGGGGGGTGGGGGGATGATCTTTAATCTGGCTGGTCCAGGGTTCACGTGAAAACGTGCATTGTGTCAGAAACATGAAATGTCTTCCTGCGTGACAAGTCAAAGCAAATAACTTTCTCAGATTTGGGGGGAAAACGCTGTCTTCAAAGCGATTGCTTTTAAACTGCGATAACTAAAGTGGATATACCCAGTATAGATATATATTAACTTGAATATTAACGTTAACAAATGTGGGGGAAGCAACGCAGGTCTTCACCTTATGCTGCTCATCCAGAGTTGCCTCAGAGAATGCTTTTAAATTATCATTTTATTTATAAACTATGTAAAATTTGTCCTTGATTCCTTTCAGCGCATAGCTGCTCCTTCAGAGTCGCATTCTTGCTCTGATGTAATTGTCAAAACATGCTGGAATAACTGATAGCGTTTAGAGTATGCCCCTTGATGAGGAATTCTCTGCTTAGATGGGGGCGGAGGGTGGTTTAGAGGCCAAGGCACAAAATTGTGTTTAAAATGCTAATCCAATAATATTCATGGTAAAGAGCTGTTCTCTGGAGGCCCAGCCTCTGACAAATGGCTGTCTGGTTCCATGTTTGGTTAAATCCTCACATGGGACACTACTCTCTGGGGTCTCCCTTTCTGGAAGCCCAGAATTTTCCAGACAATCAACTTCTGGTTTCTTTGTACCCAAGCATTCAGTTCTCACTTATCTCTTTCCTATTGCATTTCACTATCAACAGCGAGGAGAAACCAGGCCGCACTTTCCACATTTAATTTGGAAATCTCTTCTGCTAAATATCTAAATTCATGGCTTTTAATATCTGCCTTCCATACAAAACCAGTAGTCAATTTTGGCAGATCACCTGCCATTTTAAAACAAGGGTCACCATTATTCCAGTTTGCAATGACACATTTCTCATTTCTGTCTAAAGCCTCATCAGAGGTATCTTTGGAGCCCACGTGTCTACCAACAGTCTCTTCAAAGCAGTCTAGGCCTTCTCTATCATGTTCCTCAGAACTCTTCCAGAATCTTCTCCTTGTCCATTTAAAAAGCTATTCCAACATGTCTGGTATTTGCAAACTGCAGCACCCTACTTCTCTGGTACCAAATTCTGTTTTAGTTTGCTAAAGCTGCCAGAATGCAATATACCAGAAAGTGAACAGCTTTTAGAAAGGGAATTAAATTGCAAGTTTACAGTTCTGAGGCTGTGAAAATGTCCAAATTAAGGCATCAACAAGAGGTTATTCACTCAAGAAAGGCTGATACCATCTGGAACACCTCTGTCAGCTGGGAAGGCAAGTGGCTAGCATCTGGGGTCTTGTCTTCTGGACACCTCTGTCAGCTGGGAAGGCACATGGCAACGATTTCAGCTAGCTTTCTCCCCCATCTTCTTCAGTGGCTTCCCCAGGGACGTTTTCTTTCATCTCCAAAGGTCTCTGGCTATGTGGGCTCCGTCTGCACTGTAGCTTTTTCCAAATGGATCCCTGTTAAAGGGCTCCAGTAAGCAACCCCACCTTGAATGGGTGGAGACACATCTCCATGGAAACCATCTAATCAAAAGTTACCACCCACAACTGGGTCATTCATATCTCCATGGAAACAAAAAGATCCCACCCAGCAATAGTGAATGAGGATTAAAAAACATGGCTTCTTTAGTGTACACGACAGTTTCAGACTGGCACAGCCTCCTTTCTCTTTTAGGAGACACAACTGCCATGCAAATCCCTGGAGAATTCTTGAAAGATAAATGCTTTGTTTGGAATCTTTTGTCTTCCCTTAGTGAAGCACCCTTCCACCTCCTTGGGCCCCCATGATCTGGAGCCCTCTAAAGCCTGTTATCCACCTTCTTTTACTCCTCTTTCAAAACTCCCATTCCTTCAAGCCAACTGGGCTAATCTAGGAATTAGGGGGGCATGTGCTTAAAAGTTACTGCAAGGCACTGGAAACCACCAGATTGGCAAGTGCACTCTGTATTTTGTTTCTGCAGTACTTAAACTTCCAGAAGAGTGGATTTACCTGGGCAAGCTTGTTCAAAGGTAGATTATCAGGCCCCAACCCCTGAGTTTATTTGGTCAGATTTGGATGAGGCCCAATTGCCTACATTTTAACAAGCATCCTGATGGAAATGGACCACACTTTTGGGACACCAACCATTTCTACTTTTTACACCTTCTTTTCTCTATATTTGAACCCACATGTTCTCTAGGAGAGATAGGCAGAAGGAAGAGGCAAGGGCTGTGGAGATTATTTTGTCAGAAACAACAGAAGCTCTGGACAAGTCACTCAGCCTCTGTAAAACTCAGTCTTGATTAATAAGATGGGAAAACTGAGTTGGAGTTAAAAGTGATGCTTTTAACTTGAAAAGTCTAGGATCTGGATTTCTTTTAATTCAAATAGACAATCCTCCAAGAATTTCACTTTGAAAAGAAGTCAAAGGAAAACATATTTGCCCATTTGCGTCTGACCTTACTGCACTGCTGGCCTGGGCTCTGTACTGGCAATCCAGGAGCCAGCTATCTGACTATTTGATGATTTATTCTGCATTTGCATTTGACACACACGCAAAAATACCACAAGAAAAAAAAAACAATTAGCCATAAAATGTCAGAGGTTTATAGCAAAAGCAGCACATCATTCTCTAGTTGAATGCCAGAGCCCAACTCTTATAACAGCTGTGTAGATTCAAACCACTGTTTCATTCCCATGAAAATTATTTAAAAATAAAAGTGGAGGAGAAGCCGGCCATTAAGTTGTTAGAGTATATTGAATAGACCATGTAACTACTGTATATATATATGTACTGGTTCTTCCATGTGCTACATAAAGAATTATAGCATGCCATTCTTTTTATTGTACTCTGCCTCATCTTCTTTGGATAAGCACTAAACTTAGGTGGCATAGGCACAGTGAACTTTAGAGCTTTGGCAAGTCTTGGCTTAGGCAATCTGTCTTGACTGCATAGTTTTCATGCAGTTGTATTACTGTAAACTATAACATTAGCCACTTGTCTCTGCATCATTTATCACACTAGGGCAGGCTTTCTCAACCTTGGCACTATTGAAATTTGCAGCCAGCTAATTATGTCTTCTGGGGAGCTGTGCATTTTAGGATGTTTAGTAGCTTCCCTGACTTCTCTGCTAGGTGCCTATAGCAGTTTCCCATCCCCTGGGCCTAACAACCAAAAAATGTCTCACACTTTTGTGATACCAAATGTAATACCAAAGGCCCCCATGGATGCAAAACCACCCTGGTAAAAACCACTGCACTAGAAGAAAGTGGCCCTAATAGATACGTTCTGGTATCAGATCAATGATTAGAGGCAAAGTCTCTAGTGAGTAGTATTTCTCAAGTACTTTTAAGCTTTTAAGCAAAGGTAAGTATTCATACAATAAATGTTTTTTTTTTTTTTAAATTGTTTGGGAAAAAAAGTTATGTATTCAGCCATACCTTTGCTTTAAGAGTATGGGACTTAAAAGATGCCATGTTAAAATTTCCATTTCATAAATGGTATATACACAAGACCTATAGAATGTGCTAAAACCTTTGAGTGGCATCATGCATGGCTATAAAATAGTAACATTTCATGAAGAAACTGCATTGGGATTTGGAATTGTACATCACTCATTTTAGTAGCAAAATAAGAACTTCTAACTGGAAAGAAACTATTTCTAGCTGGCATATTGTTTTTATAAAATCGTTCAAGTTATCTATTAACTGTGAAGGGTAAGGAAAGCTAGTACCAATTTAACAAAATCACACAAATGATTAAACTAAAACCATAATTTTACAATGTTAATTATACTGATATACGGCTATAACCCAATATATGAAAACCCTTGAGTTAAGACATTAAACAGAAGTGGGGTTCCTTAATCTGAGCTCCCCCGTCCATCTGCAAGATTTCAATTTGCACATATAAAATAACTGTATACAGAACTTTTTAGGACCATGCCCTTCATGTACATTAAGGCATACCCATTTTAGTCAATGTGAAAGACTAATTTAAGCAGCTATAGGTGAAAAAGGGGGATAAAGTTCCAAATCAATGAAAACTGTTAACTACTTCCTTGAACCTTAAGGAATGAAAATGTAGCCAACTTGTAAATATAAAAAGATAGTTTCTTATGTACTTGATTTGTTTATTTTGGCACATAAAGTTAAAATGTAAGTGTATATATTGCACAAGTGAGAACTATATATATATATATATATGTATATATATGTGTGTGTGTGTGTGTGTATATATATATATATATATATATATACACACACATATTTTTTAACATGGGCAGGCACCGGGAAATGAACCTGGGTCTCCAGCATGGCAGGTGAGAAGTCTGCCAGCTGAGCCACAGTGGCCTGCCCAGAACTGTATATTTTTTAAAGGAGAAATTGTCTTGGGTATTTTCCTTCATACATAATGCATGAATCTTTGTTAAGATGAGGTCAATATGTTTGTTGTTTCTGACTGATTTTTACCTTTTTCTCTCCACCGAAAATAAAATTAATGTATGCATGTTTGTACCTCAAGTTACAAAATTCATTTCTGAGAAACGAAAATCCAACTGGAGTAATGACATAAATTAAGATCTTTTCTCATATTAAAGTATGAGAATCAGAAAATAATATTTAATTGTAAATCATTGTTTTCATATCACACTGCAGAATATCATTAAAATTGTTTTGAAAATAAAGCTATTTAGTTTGGGTTTGTACAACTTATGTATTTCACTGTATTTATCTTATGCCCTCCCTTTGCTTCAGAACACATTCAAGAGCCACAAATTAAGAACATTGAGGTTGTAACCAGCTATTTCTAATCTTTTAACTTTTCTAGCCATAACCACCAGGATGTTTGCAGGAGCATCAAACTGCCTTTAAAGTTCAGAACTTAATGTAAAGCCTTGCTACTCAAAGTGTGGTCCAGAGACAAGCAGCATTGCATCACCAGGCAGCCTGTCACAAAATGCAGACCTCAGGTGCTGCCCCACAACTACTAAACCTGAAACAAGATACTCAAGTGATTTATAGCACATTAAAGTTTTGAGAAATACTGCTCTAAAGCTCAACTTTTCTCTTGAAATAAACTGAGTACTTGGAATAAAGCAGAGAGAAAAAGAAAAATCAGCTAAACTGCTGCAAGAATGCAAAATTACAGCTATCTACATTTTTTTAAAAAGTTTAGTAGCAAGGAGGAAGAATGAAATATTTTTAGTTAAAATTCATGAATATGCTCAAATCATAAAACAAGATTCATATGAGGATCATAGGCCATCATCCTGTAGATGGCACATTTAATGTAAAGGTTGAGTGGGATGCACAAACGTCTCCCATTCACTATCAGGCCATGTCTCATGCCTTCCTGCCATCTAATTGTGGTGAACCATTCGGAAAGTAAGCTTACTGCATAACCACCACCAAAAAGTGTGTTTGCTATGTACTTTATGTTAAAATACAATGCAGAAGAAAAAAAAAATTTTTTTTTTTGCATAGAACAGTTTAGAATATGCTGCCAGAGATCTGCATTAAATCTGTATTAAAGCTACCATTTTGTCCCATACAGTTTATGGTAAATAATTTTGTATTTATTTGCTTTTTAGAAAAAAATCCCTTTTATTTATTTGAAATTACCTTGTAATAACTACAAACAGCATTTTTTAAAACTCCCTTATCATACATAACTCGTATTTGAAACAAGATACTAAAGACAGAAAATTATCTTTAAAAATCAGGTATAATTTTCATCTAAGGATCACTCCAACCTTACTTTAGAGAACATGGCTATTACTGAACTTTTTGGTTCTATGCAAATAAAAATAGCTTACTAAAAATCTACTGGTTGCTGACTAGCACCCCAGCTCTGCTGCCCTCTATCAGATGATCTACCTAACTACATCATGCAAATCAGTTGCCTAAGAGAGGCTTTTGGACTTTCCAGATACTCAGTAACTATGTAAAAATGGCACAGGATGCAAGTGAAAAGGGAGTAGAGGAGAAAAGTTCCTCATAGTTATTCATTCATTTAGGATCCTCCCAAAGTACTACAACTGCACTTGTCAGGTATTTCTAATTTGGAAGATGCTATTTCACACCAAGAGCAATGATATTCATTCAACAAACATGTGAGTGTATACTACGGACTCAGGTACTGTCTAGGCACTAAGGTGAGAACAATGGCAAACACAAACTCCCTGACCTCATGAAACTTACGGTCTAGTGATTCAGCTAAGCAGAAACACAGTACATCAGATAGTGCTCAAGTGCCATGACAAAGTATAAAGCAAACTTGACAAAGGAATTCCAACAGTGAATAGGGTAGTTGGGGAAGGCTGTCTGAGGAGGAAATATTTAAGCAAGGAGTGGAATAAAGTGAGGAAGCAGACTATGGGGATATCTGGAGGAAGTACATTCTAGACACCAGACCTGTAAAGCTCTAAGGTAGGAATAAGCCTCCCACCTAACAGTCATACAAAGCAGCCAATCTGGAACAAGAGAGGAGGCTAGGGTGCTGGCACGGGCCTGATCACACACATTTTGTAGGCACAGGGAGGATTTTGAGGTTCTAGGATGTGATTAGCTATTGGAAGTTTCCGAGTAGGGTGATGAAATGATCTAACTTCTAAGACCATTATATGTGGAGACTGGAGGAGGGAAAGAGGGAGAGTGGTCCCAGGGGGACTGTCATCAGGCAAATGCAGTCCTCAAAGACAAAAGCAAAGGTGGCTTGGACTGGAGAAGTGGCAGTGGAGGCAAGAAGTTGCTGGATTCAGGATATACTCAGGTGTCCATTTTCTAACTCTCTAATAGCAGGGATCTGTGACCAAGACTACTGGCTTCTTAAACAATTATTTCTCAAAACATACTGAAAATCTACTGACTCTATACAGCATATGCAAAGGGCAGAAATATCCAAAGTTCTTCATTAATTGACCATTTGCTTTCATTTTCATTCAAAAAAGATAAAAGTCATTACATGTTGCTACCTGCTCAAAAATACTTGAAACGTGTAATTTGATTTTCCTGTTTCTTGAGTGAACTTATCTAGCTATCACAACGTTACAGCTTCAAAGTGGCCTTGAATCCTTTCAAGAAATTTACTTAAAGGCTAATTTTTAAAGGCTACTCTTCTGATTACTTAGAGGTTAGAGAGAAAAAAAGGCTGTGTCAGATGTTGTGAAAGCCAGCCCAGTTTCTTAAAATCTCAACTATCAATTAATTATGCCACTCCTAAGGAAGTAAGGGTCAATGAAGACTCTACATCCAGTGCAATGCACTGATGCACCCGGGATGGCCCATTTCAGGTCCAGAAGACCCCAGATTAACTCCTTAGCCTCTGTATTAGGGACTTAAAAGCATAATTATGTATTAAAGACTTAGAATAAGACCTACTTTATGAAAGCATGATTCCTCAAAAACATGCTTAAAGAATGTTATGTTCCTCAAAATATAAATGCCACCAGTAAAGATACTTTCAAGAAATGAGAAAACTCTTAAAAGACTGCAATACTTCCTATTAACATATGTAACATAACATATAGACTTTATATTAACATGGAAGCAAAATCCAAGGAATATCTAACAATGGCACAGTAACCCCATGGTAATGAGCTTTCAGGTCTAATACAACTCACTCTGTCCAACACACAGTCCCTGTTCTCACATGAGGGCAGGTTAAAGTTTGGTGGAAAGGAGAGGGAGGCATTGAATTTAAAGAGGGCAAGGCTGATACCAGAGAGGCAACCCTGTGCCAGTAAGCAAGTAGGTGAGGATTTATCTGGCCTCCCAATACCCTCCTGGCCCCATCTCTCTGGACCAGGCCAACGAATAGGTACCAAGTAACTAGGAGATTCCTAAAGTCCATGGGTCTGTTCTATAGGTCTTGGCCAAAGAGAGACGGAGATTCTTCCCTACTGGTATTTCAGCTTCAGGTCACTGGTTAGAAGCCTGGCATAGAAGAGGCGTTCAATATTCAACAGGTGTTGAATAAATTCTTAGGTAGAAATGTTTTTATTAAATGTAACAAATAGTATCACTATGTGTGTTTCTTTATGACAGCAACTTTTTAAAAAATCTAAGTGCCTGAAAGTATAATCTTTGTTCCCAGGATACAAACTACAAATTATGTGATGATGCCAACTGCCTAAAATTATGCTATTTTACCACTTTAAGAACTGTGTAGAATTTATACGCTCAGATATTATCTAGACAGTATAAATTGCCCAAGAAAAAATTCAATCATTGTTTGTTTAGTGTAGACAACTTGTAGAAAACTTAACTGTTTATTAATGACTTCACTAATGTTTCATAAGCTGCTAAAAAGAAAAAATGTAAACATCATCCACCATTAAAACACAAACCACCTTGTTAGTCTAGTTTTACAATTTTATACTGATATAAATTAATAACTAATTAAATATAGTATTTAAGAGTATATATTCTGAAATGCTAGAAATTCCCAGATTATATTTTAAGTATCATGACTGAATTAAAAAAAAAATAGAAAGCATTGTTTATGTTTTTGTTTTTTTTGGGGGGGCATGGTCCAGGAATTGAACCCGGGTCTCCCGCATGAAAGGAAGCATTGTTTTTAAACTTTAAAATCATGTGTTTATTTAGTTTCAGTTCATTTTTTAAGGTATATAAATTATAAAAATACATAATATCAAGACTGACAACAATTTTTCATCCCTTCCAGCTCTGCCAACATTCCTGTTATTCATCCCTGATAATGCTATCTATTGGAGGTGGGTGTGAGGAAAAGAAAGGCTCTCTGAGGAGTTAAAATCAGCGAACAGGGCCATTCAGTATGAGTGGAGTTACCATCAGAATTTAGTCATGCAATGGTATCTCTACCATGGCAGAGATTTAAATTATCCCAGTTCTTCCCTCAAGTCCTTCCTCTCACTAGTTTCAATATAAGTAAGCCCCTGTCCTACATTTCTATTTACTTTCCTTTTTTCTCTCTTTTTCTTATGCTTCAGTAAAAATTACTATGTTGTTAAGAGGAAAAATCGAAATGTAAATACAGATAAAAGTTAACCAAATTTAAAATTCAGTACTCTACAATAATAAGTGATTTAACTGTTGGTTGCCCAAAAGCACTCTTTGTTTCTTTTCCAAGATGATGGTGACTCTTCATACATTTCCTAAAAAATAGAAGCATAACAGGTATTCAAAATAGTACATTTTAATAAATGCAAATACATTTGAATAAATCAGGCTAGTGGAATACCACATCTATTTAACTCTATTACTCTTTCAGGAATCCACTATATATTTGTATAAGGGAATGAGAGCAGAAAAGTGAATAAAGATGCTCCCTACACTTAAGGATTCCTAATCCAGTAGGAGAAAGAGACATCAAGAAGCTATAACATGACAAGGTGCAACCACAGAAGGGAAAAAAATCAATTAATTCCATTGAGGGCCAGGTAAGGCAGCAGTGTCAGCAAGGAAACATTCAGGAAGATGGAAAGTCTTTAAACATTTTTTTTTCTTTCCCAGCACACCTATTCATTGCTAAATATGCTCTTCCAAAGGCACAAGAACAATAATATATTTGAAAACCAAGAAAAAGCTTTGGTGTAGGCAGACAGTAAAGGACGAGAGCTTAAGCAGATTTGAGCCACTCTCTGGTAAAACTGCCCCATAAAGCACGGCCCTCCCTACGTGCCCACCCCTTCTCTACATCACAGATGATCTCAAAGCCCAGGCTGTGACTAGAAGCAGACCTGAGAATTTAAAGAATCTTGCAAAGGAAGAGGAGGATAACATACTACTTGCTCTTCTTATTCTCTAAGTCAAATTCTATTCCGTAGAAGTTAAGAATCCAGACTCTACTGTCCTCTCAACACCTGTACACCCCTCAACCTTCTGCAGACAGAGAAGAGCAAATAGAGTTCAGCTACTTTCTCAACAGATAAAAACAAAAGTAAGCCCCAACTCTTGCAACTTTCCCTTACTTTCTGGACCTACCCACCAAGTATATTCTGTCAGCTGTCTGATCTTTCCTACCTAGTAAAGAAAGCAACCCCTGATGCCCACTCACGCAGCTCATTCTGGAATACTCTTCCTCTCTCTCTCTCTCTCTCTTTGGGACCTGCCTTATGGTCTGTCTCATTGGTGGCAGCCTTGTCCATGGCAAAGCAACCAATCAAGCGAGTTTACTAAGACAGCTTCTTTTCACACATCCTATCCTCTAATCCTAAAGTATACCCATTTCAAATGGGCTTCCATTTTTATTCAGAAAATATGACCACTGAATTTCACAGGCCCTGGTTCTGAGCTCAATTTGCTCATCTGAGACAGCATGCTCCTATGAAGGAGCAGAGACTCAACCCCTGAATAGCCTTAGTCTGCTCTGGCCTTCTAGACTCCTAAGTGTAATTACTTAGGGCAATTCTAGACTCCTAAGTGTAATTACGTGTTCCCAAGTTCAGGACAGTCTCATTGTAAATGTTGCTATGCCAGGGAGAAAGCAGAGAGTTGGCCCTTTTAATTTCTTCAGAATTTTCTATTCAGACAGAAAGCTATTTGTTTTAATTGATTGGTTTGACTTATTAACAGAAAACAAGTTATATTTTCCTATTTATATATTTAAATCCACTCACTATACACTTTCTCAGAAGAGGCAGTTAATCCCCCTTTTTTCCTAAAAAGAAGGGGCTATAGAGGACTTATATGTCCTGAGAAATCTCTCATTTTAGCTACTGCCTAAATAGCCACAATTATTCTTACCCTCCAAAGGGAAGACCAAAATTCAAGGAAAATTACTTCATGTATAAACCACTGGTACAGTTTAGACTAGGGACTCTAATTCTTACCACTTGTTGAGGCTTTATAGTCTTTGAGGCACTTATTTTTATGCTTAACAAACCATGGAAAGGAGGTATAACATAAAATCCCTATTTCACAGGTAAAACAAGTTATAGTCAGGAAAAGAGCATGAATACAAACTGTCTGACTTCCCACCCTTTACCAGGAATTATTAAGAAAAACTGTCATGTCCAAATGACAAAATTAGATATTTTTTAACTTACCTTTTTCCATATAGGCACCCTCGCTTTCAAAGTGTCAATGGCAAAACTCATAGCTTCCAGGGATGCAGCCCTGTGGGCTGAGGACACAGCAATAATTATGCTTGCTTCTGACACTGGAACCAAGCTTTCAGAAGAAGAAAAAGCATTACCTTCTCCTCTGAATCTATGTCTGAAAGAATCTGCTAGGCACATGAAAAAATTACACTTAAACATTCCTGTAGAAACACTTAACATCTTTAGAAACACTCCAATATCAGTTTAGTTAGGAAATAGTAATTCATCCCAATTATCTTCTGCAAGAGGAGATACCGAGCTTGTGGTTAGTTTGTTAGCATCCAACTACTAAACCTGTACCAAGGAGAAAGGGACTTTTCATTGATTCATAAACATCTGATTCAAACAAACAAGCACAGTAGTGCCAGGTACTGCCTAGAGATAGTTACAGTACACTGAGTATAACACAGAATTTGAAATGATATTAAAATAGCAATGGATATCCAGCAATAGAATCAATAACACTATTAATAAAAATAATCGTTATCAATTAAAGTTATAGTTTTTAATAACAAAATTTAATAACTAATCCAATATGATAGAGGTAGTTACAATTACTGGGTTCTTTTTAAAGCCTAAGAACTCTACTCCTCTTATTGGTGTAAAGAGGTGAATATTTTATGGCCTTCAAAGACATTTACATCACAAAGAATCTCCAGCAGACTGACATACAAACAGAGCCTACACCACAAAGTAATTCTCAAGAGGCTTCAAAGACATTAGTACCCATTACACAGGTCTTGAGGCCCAGGGAGTCTCTTCCTTTCTGCAGTATTACTGTTCCAGCACCAGAGGCAACTACATCATGGCCAATGTTACAACCAAGTAATGGCCACTTAAGGGATCGGCCACATATCTCTTTGCCTCCAGAAATAATTCACAAACATTCTTTTCATAGTAATATATAATTTCTATGAAAGATCCAAGAACCCATCGGAAAAAAAAAAAACGACAAACCATACCCAAGTCTATGGAATACTGCTATGTGCTTGATTGGCCATTTCTGCCTGATGTCGTTACAAATTTTTCTGACTTCATTTTCTGCCATTGGTAGATATGCTTCATATTCTAAGCTAATGACTTTTTTCCCTTCACAATTATTTCTTGTAGTCCCTAAAAAAAAAATAAATAATAATAATTGCAAGGAAGTTTTTTCTATAACACAAATAACACATTAAAAGAATAAAAAAGGATTATTTTTAACAATAACAAATAAAATCAATGCATCTGAAAATTACTTTGAAATTTTCTATGAGATAATCTGTAGGAAAAAAAGGATAAGTACACAAATGACAAAGGAATAAAATGACACATTAATAAAGGCTCATATTAATAACTGAGGGCATATTCCTTTTCTGACTTACAGTCAACACCTGATACTTAAAAGGAATGAATTTATGCACCCAGGACTATCATTACATACATTTTTCCCCTCGTTGTTTGAAAAATATGGATTGCTTCTCCAAACAATGACTTTTCTCCTACTTTTCTAGTGCCCAGTAATTTAATATTAAATTACAAAACATGAAGAAAAAAATTTTTCTAACTGCTAATATGGATCTTCTTGGTTTGTAGTTCAACATCTTAAAATCCTCTGAATATTAATATATATAACACTAAACATGGGACATACTTGCTAATTTCTACTGTTTTGCATAGTCAATAAATGCTATAAAAATTACAACTCACCTACAAATAGGGATACTGCACCACAGAGTGGAGAAATCACCAATTGTGAGACTTCATCTACTGAGAGTTTCTCGGCAGTGAATATTATTATATCTTTAGATTTCTCTTCAATTTCATTCATATCTTTTCTAGAAATAGAATATTAATAAAACTTAACACTGTTTTTAGGGGAAAAACACCAAATTAGAGGCCACTTTTCAATTTGTATTTTTTCCACATTAGATATGTTGAGAGGCATGATTTGACCTGAGTGATAAAAATAAGCATATGCAAAATTTAGCATAACTAAATATATTTATATATGCCCCTAATGAATTAAACATGATATAAAATGGAATTTACCATTACAATGATCACCTTAAAATGTGATCCATCTCATATGTTAAATTCATTCCAAATTTTATAATTGCTAGTCCTATTTCCCATCACGATATATTTTACATACTGCCACCTCCATCTGCAAACACATCACCTCTAACCACTACACTACCAAGCACCACACCTAGAACTGCTTTGTCTTTCATTCAAAACACAGAGGGAGAGATCAGTTAATCGATAAACAAGTGATGGCTAGTCTACAGGCCTGGAGTTCACTGTACAATCTGACACAATCCTGATTATGTAACTGAAGAAATAAGAGAATGAACTGCATGCCTATTCCCCAAGAGTTGTGCAAAGTCTTTTCTCATATATTTTCTCAATTCATTCACCAACATTTAGTATACACTCAGAAGTGTCAGGGCTAAAGCCAGGCCCTGGCTGTACAGCAGGGAACAAAAGATACAGGCTCCCTGCCCCTACGGCACATGTATTCTAATGGAGAAAAACAAAGCAATAAACAAGTAAAATAATTACAACAGGGACAACTTACAGAAGTAAACAAGGTTCTGTGACAGAGCATGGGGATGGGGAGAAAAGGCACATGAGATAAGGGAATCAAGGGAGGCTTCTCTCAAAAGGTAACATTTATAGTTGGAACTTGAAAGATAAGAAGCCGGCAATGTATAGAAATTGGAGGAAAGGATCCCAGGCAGAGACAACAGCAAATATACAAAGCTTATGGGACAAGAAAGAGGATGGTGTGCTCCAGGGAAGGAGGGAGAGAATGAATGGGATGGGCTAAGGCTAGACAGGCAGAGGTAGGAACTTGTAGGCCATGATGAGGAGTCAGGATATAATCATAAATCCTGCAAGATTTTATCCCAACTGAAAGATGAATGAAAGGGGACTTAGAGAAGAAAAGGACTCAGTCGAGGTGCTGAAATTCTTACCAAAGGGTCTTACTAAGTCAATATTCTTGTCCCTATCTCCTTCCAGCTACTGAACAGAAAAGCAGGATTATTCATACAGCACTGGACTCAATTCACCTCCTATGTCACTCCAGTTGCTTCTACCTCTTTATCTTTCAGTAAAACATAAGTATAGGAAATCTGGTACAGGAGATTCTTACCATTCTGAATTTTCACAACTTTTTATTCTACAAGGAAATAGCCTATTAAAATGTAACTGGTAGGTTTTAAAATGACATAATACAGATCCTTTTAAACTCAAATACATAACGCTCTGGGGTCATTTTTCTACTCTTTCTAAAGAACAGTTCTAATTATTACAAATACATATTCCTTTTATGGCAGTCCACTGTTTTCTGAACCCAAACTGCAAAATACTATTTTAGAACCTCATAAAATCATGGTGATGATATGGTAATAACGTTCCAATAAAATCGAGATATACATCTAACAAGGAATTCTTCTATTTTTTCCAGATAGTAGGCCTGGGAAAGATTTTATTTAGACAGATAAATATGTCAAAATATTAAGGGATCCTTGTAATTGACATTTATATGCCAATAAAACACTTAAAATCAGGGCTTAAAAAAAAGTGAGTCTATCCTGTTTAGACTAAGACTTAGCCACGTTTTCCAATTTCCTATGTGTAAAACACATCAAGTATTTACCCCATGGGGGGTTTGCTCACAGTTCCTCTGCCTGGAATTCTCTCCTGCTGAATTCCTATCCAATATGACTGTCAACACACTGGACAATCTGCTTTCCAGTATTTATTCTTCACTTAGGGCATTGGCTAGGATCTTCATCAGAGTAAAAAAATATATATATGAAACAAAACAAAACAAAACCAAGGCTTCTTTCTTCGATGACACCAATGCTTTGCAATTAAGTATATTTACTACTGATTTTGAATAAAAACCCCATCAGATTAAGAAAGCTTTCTTTCATTCCTAACTTACCAAGAATTTTTCATTTTAAATCAGGGATAATTTTTTTTTTAATTTACATTATTTATTCTACAGTGACAATAAATCAGTCCTTATTCTTTCTGTTTGTAAGCGAAGCATGGCCTCTCCTAACCATACTGAGGAATGTTTTTACATATAATCCTACTCAAATACAGATTAACTTGTTTAGAAAAATGACATGGTCAGAGTCACCTGCCACACAGCTATAAAAAACCTGTACCTTTATACCTGGGAAATGGTGAGCTTTCTCTTTTATGCATAGAGGTCTTTTCACTTTCCAACTGTGTAATTTTTCCACATTTCTCTGTGCCCAGGAGTTATATTATCCAGTATTATTAAATATATTTGCAAAAAAGCATATAGCGAGTACAATAATCTGAGCACATTTGCTGACTTTGTCACTTATTACCTATATGATGATCATAGGCAAGTTTTTCTAACTTCTCTGAACTTCAGTTTTCCCAGCTGCAAAATGGAGATATTAATACTGTCATGCCTGGGACACATTCAGGCCTCAATAAACTATGTTAATGAATATAATGAACAAATCAAATTGACGTTAAATTGTTAACAACAGAGCTGAGACAGAGATGGCAGGTAGATATTCATAAGTCTAAGTATGTTTGTACCAAAGAAGAGCTGTGGCATCAAGAGTTAGTGAACATATATTTGCAAAGGGCATATAGTAACGGCAAACAATTAAAAGTTATCATCTGTATGATCCTTCTCCACAACACTGATTAAGACAATCAAATTGCAATACCCAAGTGGCTCAAAAGCACTATCCTCCACTAATGGGTGGGATAATGGCAATTTCGTCTCCTGACTGAAGCAGGAGGAGTTGATCTCCAAGCTCGACATATTCTTGACGAACAGCAAATATCATCTGATTTCTGACATCAGCCAATCTGAAGGGAAAAAAAAAAGTATGATTTGAAGGATCAATGCTGTGATATACCCCATGCCTTTTCAACCAAAACTAAAGACATTAAATAAACACCATTCTGAGAACCATCTGCAAACCTATTTAAACTGACTTCTCATAGTCAACTGAAGGGCACACTTAACCCACTTTTCTGTGCTTGGTATCTTACCACAAAGAACACATTAAGCTGCTAAAAATTTTTTACTGGGCATTGTGCATCTTAAGAAAAACCTACACTGGAGACAGCATTCAGATGAAGCTAAAAAAAGAAAACTCCCACTCTTCTCCCCAGGCAGCTTCCATCTAAGTATATTCTGAGCATAGCTAGGATATTTCTCACAAGAGCGCGTTTCCCTGTAGGTAAAAAGCTTAGAGATGAGGTAGTGCAAAGGCCCTACTGTGTTTGTTTAATCAGAAGAGCACCTTAAGAACATAAAAGATGGGGAAGCAAGAAGAGGTAGTGTGTCAGTTTGAAACAATAATGTACCCCAGGAAAAGCATGTTTTCATCCTGAACCAATCCTGTGGGGCCAGATCTATTATTCAGCATAGAAACCTTTCACTGGATTGTTTCCATGGAGATGTGACAGACTCAGTTGTGGGCGTGTCCTTCTGATTAGAGGATGTGACTCCATCCATTCAAGGTGGGCCTTGATTAGCTTACTGGAGTCCTTTAAAATGGGGAACATTTTGGAGAAAGCTCAGAGCCAACATGAGACCCAGACATTTGGAGATGCAGAAAGAAAACACCCCAGGGAAGCTGTTTGAAACCCAAAGTCAAAGACCCCAGCAGACAACTTCCCAGCTGACAGTGGTGCTCTGGACCCATCAGCCTTCCTTGAGTCAAGATATCTTTCTATGGATGCCTTGGTTTGGACATTTTTATGGCCTCAGACCTGTAACTTTGTAACATAATAAATTCCCCTTATAAAAGTCAACCCATCTCTAGTATACTGAAATCTGACAGCATTAGCAAACAAATATACAGGTAGTTTTCCTTTTGAACATGCATTGAGGAGTATGTTATACAAAGCACTAGTATTTCCAGGTTAAACATCTATATAGATTTAAGTGACACTAATAACGTTCCTGGAACAGTTTCAAAAAGGTCACTTTTATACTTTGTCCCAAGAAGACTTAGGTAGGAATGTAAGCATTAAAATTACAGATTATCAAGAATCACAAAAAATATATTGCAAAAATTCAAATTCAGTAACATCTATGGTTTACCTCACTTTCTTTAATCTTAGAAACCTCTATTTTGAATTCTCTTAAGAGGAGGTGGGCCGATAAATTTTAAGGCACACATTTTTAACAGAAGTTGTAACAATTTCATTCAATGTTATAAAAATGCAGAACCTACATTTTTTGTATTTCATAACTTATAAAAGCAGGTATGAAACCATGTTCCTCTGGGAGTCTCCCAGTGTTTTAGTAAAATATCTTTAACCTTCTTCAAGGCTTTTCTTCAAGGATTTAAGTTTTAGATGCATGTCCAGGAAAATATAATTAATGGTCCTTTATGACATTAGGAATGAAAAACAAAACCAACTTTTTTTTTTTTGCTTTTATCAGTTACACATTTTTTTAAAATATTAACAAGGGTTAATCATTTGCATTCCATAAATTATTAACTACCCAGGATGTCGAGTTTCTATCTCTTTCCACAGCTGCAATGCTTTTATTTGTTGCGGCACAGAAATGGTCTCCGAACGAACTCCTGCTATCTCAGCGCTTTTTGCAAAATACAACACTTCAACCTGAAAAGAGGAGAAATGCTTTCAACAGTAACAATCATAGTCCTTCACTGCCTGCCTACACCAAAACTTTTTCTTGGTTTTCAAAGGTATTATTTCAATCAAAGCTTATACATGAGAGAAAATTAAATCATCCATACAAAACTTCAACCTATCTACAAGTTCAAATTTGAAAAATTTTTATTTAACACAATTTTGAAGTAGTTTCTGGATGTCTTTTTAGTTTTACAAACTAAATTATGCCATAATTAAAATCCTAAATATATCTTTTAAAATATGTCTGTTAAATCAACATAAAACCGAGGCATCTTTCATAAACACTTACGATCCGGCAGAGTTAAAAGTGTTCAAATGTCTTAGTCAAGAGATTAATCATTTGAATGAATAAATAAATAAATAAATAAATAAATAGACTACATAAGTGAAACTCGTCTTTCACGGTTAACCTTTGATAATAGCTTATGAAACGCTGGATCCAGCTGCCCAGGATCAAGTTATGCAACATACAAAACTTAACAATTATAAATGCAAGCGGGTTTGAAAGACAGGATAAGCCGGTATTTCCTAGGACCAACATAAGAAATTACCACAAATGGGCATTTCTTCAAAAGAATTCTCAAGCGTTTTTTTTTTTTTAATTAAAAACTTGTCTTCATCAAAATAAATAATCTGAGAAACAGGAACCTAAGAGACCTAGGGCGTCTTTAAACACGAGTCGGTCCTCAACGCCGCGGACTGGACACCAAGAATTCCTCGAGTGGCCTTGACCTTTGCTGGGGTGGCCTGAGCGCCGCCCCGAAGCGGGGAGGGGGAGCCACGGTGGCGGCGGACGCGGCCCCGGACTTAAGACACGGACTAGGGTACGGCAAAGGGGGCACAGGGTGCTGCTGAACAGATCAGTGAGGCAAACGAGCAGAGGCTAGAGAGAGCTGGTAAAGCTCTGCGCCTAGGCCCGCGCGCAGGACTGCCACCCTTACCTGGCACCGCGGAGTCATCCCGCGACCTTCCGCGAATACCGGCGGCCGCTTGCAGAAGCAGAGACACCGCCCCCGCCTCCCCCAAAAGCGCAGGCGCAAACTGAAGGCGCCGCCGCGCTCACGGAGCATGCGCAGAGCTACCTCCGCCCGGCTCTTCTCGCGGGATTTCTGGTGTGAGTTCCTACACGCCTCTTCCCGGTCGCTCTCCAAATGGGTGTCTGCGGCAGGAGTGAGCTATTCGTGTCACCTAAAGGATAAATGCCTGGTCACGACTGCGCTTTTTCCCAGAAGGGAAGCCTCAGCTTGGAGAGCAGATGCCGATCTACTTGGGTAGTTGCCACCTGCGAGATTGAGGGTCATCTAATAATCCCGCCCTCCAAGCGGAAGAGATCCCACTTTCCACTCGCTCTCTTTTACGCTTTCTTTGACACTTTTTTATCTACTCCACCGTGAGGTATCTGATTATTGTTCCTTAAAGACATATTAGGGTCTTCGCAGTATGGGAGCATTCGAGCTGTATCAGATTATACACTTTTCTTGTGTTCCGCCTGGTCAGTGATTTGTCCGCGTTTTATCCACCCAACATTTCCAACTTCTTACCAATAGGAGCACTCTGATTTGGTTCAGTTGTTTGGGAGTTACGTGGATACGTGTCAGATGTTCCCCCTTGGAGCTCACAGTCTGGGCTAGGAGGCAAATCATAAACTGTTAGTGGTGATTCAGCGTAGCGAATGTGATGCAAAGCTATATGGCACATTTCGTGGGAATGTAAGGGGGAGAGTGGCTGGGGTCACCTGGGGAGTGAGTGTATCAAGGAGGCTTCAACAAGAAGATGCTTGAGCGAAATCTTGCAGAATAAGTAGCAGGAAATGGCAGAGAGGGGGTCGAGGAGGGGGCGAGAAAATTTCGCTCGGCTGAGCCAAGCCACGGGTTAAAAAGCAACATGTTGAGTTCAGGGAAGGGCAGTTAGTTGGCAAGGCTAGTGTATGCTGCAAGGAGAGAAGTGGGAGATGATGCTGGAGAGAACAGGTAGAAGCTATGGCAGAAAAATTGACAAGGACTAATTAACACCAACATATATTCTGGTAGAGTCGCTAAACATCAAAGATAAAGAATAATATTCCACATCCAGAGAGAACTAAGAGGGAAAGATGACCAGGGCCTCAGACTTCTCTTCCCTGACAACTAATGGTAGAAGATGATGGTGTGCAATGATTACAAAATCCTGAGAAAGGAAATATGGCTCAAAATGGTACGTGCAGCCAAATTGGTCTTTAAGTATAAAGGCCAACATCTGACGTTCTTCAACCTGCAAAACCTCAAAGAATAGGATAACCAGAAGCCCTTCTTATAGGACCTTGGACAAAAAATACCAGTCAATCAAGAGATCGATCACAATAACTCAGTAATAAAAAATTACTGACAAAAAATGGTAATGAAATATGAATCCATTTAAATGTAAGACATCAACTGGGGAATTATGGTTATGGAATAAAATACAAATGAGTTTAAAATAATGAAATAATAATGGAAACCGCGCTAATTTGAAATATTTATCCACAAATAAAAATGTTGAGAGCCAGGCTTCATTGTAAGCAGAATGAAGCTCAGAGAGAAAGCCAGGCTCTCAACATTGTTCGTAATTTTTTTCTTTCTTTTTTCTTTCAATTTTAGATAGGGGATGGTTAATGTTTTGTGTCAACTTGGCTAGGTTATGGCCTCCAGTTGTTTCATCAAACACTGGCCTGGATGTTGCTGTGGAGATGTTTTGTGGATGGGATTAACATCTATAATCCGCTGACTGTAAATAAAGAAGAGAACCCTAGATAATATAGATGGGCCTCATCCTATTAGTTGGAGAGCTTAAATGCAAATAACAGGGTTCCTGGAAGAATAAGGAATTCTGCCTCAAAATTACACACTCCCCTCCTTCCTGTGTTTCCAGCCTCCTCTTCCCCTAAAAAAATCAGACTTGAGACTCTTAATGGAATTTCCAACCTCTGGCCTGTCATACAGAATTGAACTTGCCAGTCCCCTTAATTGTGAGAGCCACACAACTATAACAAATCTATGCACACACACACATATCCTGTTGGTTCTGTTTCTTTGGTGAACTCTGACTAATACAAATAGGATCTTTTTTTAGGAGCAATTATCTCTAATACTAACTATCTCTAATGGTCTAATGATTATTATACTTCAGTTTCTCCTCAGTTATTTTGTTGTTGTTTTACTCAGGTAAAATTAAATTCTAAAGAAAAAACTATATAGCATAATTGCATTTTAAAAAAACTATATCTAGTTGTAATGCCCAGAAATATGGAACGTAATGACATTCACCAAATGTAATGGTTACTGTATCTGAGTAGTGAAATTGATAGTGATTTTTAAAACATTCTGCTTTCCTCTCTGTAGATTTCTGTTGCTTTATTTTTAAAAGTAATTTGTTTATTCTCTAAATATCAGTTATTTAAGCAGTTAAGACACTCAGTATTATTGATTGAATCATGTCTCCCACAAAGAAATGTTCAAGTTCTAACTCTCAGTCCCCTGGATGCAACTTTTTAAAAAAAATTTTATTAAAGAAGTTGTGGGTTTATGGAATAATCATGCATAAAATACAAGGTTCACATATACCACCTGTGATGGTTTGGAGCTGTGTCACCCAGAAAAACAAGTTCTTAAACATAATCCATTCCTGTGGGTGTGAACCAATTGTAAATAGAACCTTCTGATGAGGTTACTTCAGCTACGGTGTGGCCCAGCTCAATCTGGATGAGTCAGTCTTAATCCTATTACTAGAGTCCTTCATAAATGGAATGAAATTCAGACAGACGGAGGTCTGAAAGCCACAAGGAGCAGCCAGAAGTTGAAATTCAGTGGAACCCAGAGGAGAACAGAGGGCACCGTGTGCATTGCCATGTGACAGAGGAGCCAAAGGCCAAGATTCCCAGCAGCAGCTGCACAATGCCTGTCTTTGAGAAAAAAAGCATCATCTTGATGATACCTTGATTTGGTCTTTCTTTAAGCCTCAGTAGGATGAGTTAAAAAATATCCATTGTTTAAGCTGATCCATTGAATTGCGTTTGCTTGAGCAGCTTAGGAAACTGAAACAGCAACCTATTACTGGAGTCTTTTGTAAGCAGAATGAAGCTCAGAGAGAAAGCAAAAGACGAAACAGTCAGAAGCTGAACCCAGACCCCAGAAGAAAAGGGAGTCACCAGGAGACACTGTCTGGCATGTAATACCCAAGGACCAACGACCACTAGCAGCGAGCCACTGAACACCACATTCTTGAGGGAGAAAGCATCACCTTGATGACACCTTGATTTAGACTTTCTTTAATCTTAAAACTGTAAGCTTATAAATTCCCATTTTTACGCTGACCCATTGCATGGTGTTTGCTTGAGCAACCAAGGAAACTAATAAAACAAAACACCCAATTATTAGCACCTTGCATTGCTGTGGTACATCTGTTAACAATTGATGGAACCACTTTTTTTATAATTATACTATTAACTGAAGTCCATGGTTTAACTTAAGGTTTTCTGTTTGTGTTGTGCAGTTCCATGGATATTTTTTTTAATTATTCTACTAAAATACATACAACCTAAAATTTCCCCTTTTAATCACATTCAAATATATAATTCATTGCTATTAATTTCACTCACAGTTTTTAAAAAGGATCTTTAAAGATGTGATTAATTACGATAAGGCCAAATTAAAGCAGCGTAGACCTTAATCCAATATGACTGGAGTCTTTATAAGTAGAGGAAATTGGGAGACAGTAGGAAAAGACTGATGGGAAAAGAGAGTCATTTGGTGGAGGTAGAGGTTGAGTTATGGAAGTTTTAGATTGTCTGCAAGCCACCACCAGAAAGCTGTAGACTTCAGAGTAAGCATGGCCATGCCAGTACATTGATTTTGGACTTCTAGCCCCTGAAACCATGAGGCAGTAAATTCCTGTTGTTTAAGACAACAAGTCTGAAGTATTTTTTTTTTTTTTTAGCAGCCCTGGCAAACTCAGACAATCAGTGAACTATAAAAATAAGGTCCTTGACTCATGGAGGTTACATTCCAATTGGGAAGGCAGACTATAAATGAGAAAACAACCAAGTACTGTTTGTACTATAAAGGAAATGAGTCGGGAAGGGGCAGGGTGCATTTTCAATATTTTCTGGAGGAATCCAAGCTGACACATGAAGGATGAGAGGAGCCAGCCTGTGCAGTGCTAAGGGAAGAGCCTGCCCAGCAGAGGCAAAGGTTCAGCCCAGTAGAAATATAGAAGAGAAGCTGGGTGTGGTTGGAGTGTAAGAAAAAGGGAGACAGTGGGGTGAGATGAATTTGGAGAGATTCAAGGAAACAAGAGCATGCAGTAATCACTTCAGATTTTATTTTATTTTCAGTGGAAAGCAACACACCCATAGACATCACATACTTATGAAGATGTTATTTTATCTACTGGGACCAGTTCCTAAGCAAGGACAGGCAGGCATGAGAGAAAGGAAACCAACCCAAGCCTTATCTGCAAACTTTTCAAACATGTGAGCCAATAAAATCCTTATTTTGCTTGAGCCAGTTCCTATTGGGTTTTCTAAAACTTGCAGCGTAGTGGATACATTCATTTCCACTCTATTATTGCCTATATAAACACAGCTGCAATGAACATTCTGTGATATACTCCTTAGCCACAGGTAGGAATGTTTTACTAGGCCAGATACTTAGAAGTGGCATTGCTGAGTTGAGTTTTAAAATGTAAAATGTGCATAACTACTGCCAAATTGCCCTTCAAAATGTTTTACTTATTTATATTTCCACCATCAAAGCAGAGGGGGAGGGGGGTGCACTTTTCCCCACACACTCATAAATTCCAGGTAAATTTCTTTTAAAATCTCGCTAATATCTTGGTGATATTGCCTTGTTTTAATTTGCCTTTTCTTATTATTAGTGAAGTGAACCTTTTTGTGCTTTTACTGGCCACTTGCACGCACCCTTCTGTGACGTTTTCATTCAAATTCTTTATTCGCTGTATAATAGTTATGGAAAAAAAATTTTTTAATTATGCAGTCTTGCCTATAATTTGTGGACATGTAAAAAAAACTGTTACCAGACAATTTCCACCTTATTACAAAGGCTTCTATTTTACTTTTATTATAAATTCATTAGTTGAATTAGTGAAAAATTAGCATGGAATGTAATTTTTTTAAGAACAATGAAATACCTTTGGAAACAATATTTGCATTTTACTAAAGCAACAATTTATGAGAAAAGCACAGTGGAAGCCACCATATCCACAGTTATTTTATCATAATGAATTCTATTTAGTAAAAAAGTAAACTGAGGTGAAAAGCACCTCCATATTATTTTACAGATTGGAAAAAAAATGAAATTCAGTGAGTCTAGAAATATGTTAGTATCTCAGACCTTAATATAAGTCTCCATTAAAAGATCAGAAGGATAATTTTGCTTATAGAACAAATTACCAAAAATAACCATCCCCTTTTGGGGAGTGGTGGGGGCGGGGGGAGAGGAGAGGGGGGAACATGCCCCAGAAGTCCCTGGCAAAAGCAGAGTTCACTGTTAGATTTTCTATCAGTTGTTTGACAAGTCGGTTACAGAATTGTGTTTGTTGTTTTTTTCTACACAATTATTAGTTCAATGACATACTTGCTGACATTAATTCTGTCTTTTACTGTTACAGCTCAGACTGGACCTAAAATATAATTTTAAAAAATTATTTGATTTCCAAAATCCAATCTATGCACCCATGCACATGGATTTTAAAAATCCAACTACTTTCTGTAATCTTACCAAACTTAAGTTTTGAACCCTACCTTTTTTTCTATTTCTGTTGAAATATTTTCTGCAGCTATTTTCAGCTGTTACATAGCATCTAGTCCTTGGTTTCTGGTCATACACAATGGTTTCATTATCAGGAACTCTTCACAAAGTGCAACTTAATTTCAGTAACTTTATTTAATTGTATACTATGTTAAAAATAAATTTTAAATCTCAGACAACATGCACCCCTTTGTTTCAAAGGATAGCAGAATTAGTGAAAAGTGAAACTATCTCTGTCTGAGGAAGTTGGCACTGTGTGGTATGAGATCCATAGACATTCTACTAGTATCTTTCACATATTTTTTATGGTGTTTGAATTTCTTGTTATAAAATAGATGGTGTACTAGTTATTTTTTGAAAGACTAGTTCAACATAAAACCCATCCGGAATTACTCATTTTAACAGATCACCCAGAACGTTAAGATCTTTCCCTATAAATGACTTGTGAATACGTAAGTATGTCACTAATAAACAGCCAAACAGGGTACCTTGCACCTTATAGGAGTATGAAATACTTTTGATTTAGTTTTGTGATTGAATGGGCTTACAAAATATCACATCCTTCTTGTGTTATTTTATTCATTGGTCATTTTAGCTAACAATGTCAAACCCAGCAAAACTCTATACTTGTTAGTTTAACTGCAGAAATTAGTCAAAAGAAGCGCTCCCCCTAGTGGCTAATTATTTCAATTGCAAATTTTTCACTTTACAAGCGGAAAGAAACAGTTTTTTGCAAATATGTTCTTCACTTCTATACTGTGTAACCAATATATAATCTTCCAGGTTCAGATGGCAGAGAAAAGCCAGATTTTAAAATTCCATTCCAGCAAATTCCAAAATATAAACATGAAACAGGTTAATAAAACAGAAAAACAAACACTACAAAAGCATTGTTAGCCAATGAAAAATGAAGCGTTTAAGGAGCAGGTTCTAGAAATCCCCTAACCCTAACTTTCCAGAAGCATTAAGAGGGGGAGATGGGGCTTGGGGTGGAATATCAGAAAGATATCACCGAAGAGGATTTGTTGAAGCAAAAATCTTCATAGAAATAAAAGACCCACCCTTTTAGGAATAAAGAGGATAAGATCTCCTGAAGCAGTTAGAGATGGGGAACAGGCTGACCTCAGAGTCTTTGATGGGCAACCCAGGTAAAGTACTCCTTATAGTAAAAGGAACCAAACCCACTTTTCACACACTTTGCAGTTCTTTGGGAGTAGAAGTGGCTGGTGCCTGAATGCATGGTGAGGGTACAAGCTGGACTGCCTCTTCTTAAAAGTACAGAGGTTCTAGAGATCCAAATGTAGCTAGGTGTTGAGAATGATCTGAAGCCTGAATATCATCTCTGGACTCGAAGAAGATGCCCCTGGGATTATGAAGTACACCAGTCCTGAGATATTCAAAAAAAACTGCAAAAGAGAAAACAGAATCTAGTTTGGCTAATGGAGGATATACATAGGTCCAGCTGAGAAAAATTTCCCTCAACCTATACTCATCTCAACTCATGCCCTCAAACTATAGAAAAATTTTCTTTTCACTGTACCTTGGGGGTTGGCAAACCTTTTCTGTAAAAGACCAAATATTCTCTAAATATTTAAACTTTGCAAGCCACGTGATCGGTCTCTGTCACAGCTAGTCAATTCTGCTATTGTAGCACGAAAGCGACCGTAGATAAGATGTACACAAATTAGCGTGGCTGTGTTTCAATAAAACTTTATGTACAAAAGCAGGAGGTGGGCCAGTTTGGCTGATGATCTCCACTTGCTGACTCTGGCAGTGGAGCACAAAAAAGGAAGGGAAGAAGAGAGAGAGATGTAGTAAAGGAGAATTCACCCACATTATACTCAGCATAAACAGGTTTGGACAAATCTTCCCATGTCAAGTATCATAAAATAAATAAAAATAGAATAAAATATAAAATGAGATAGGAAGGGGAAAATGTATTTCTTCAAGGAAGAAAAGAAATATGAAAAATCTATGATAAGCAAATGACAGATGAAAGATATTTTGTAATAAAAAGCAAATCCTTCCCAAGGAGAAAATTCCCCAAAGTGCTTTTATGCTATGAGAGAATTTATAAAGGTTGGAAATTTGATAAAATAAGACTTCAAAGATAAAATAATACCACGAATTAGAAATAAAGGTTATTAAAAATGTTAAACGCTAATAAAACACCATTGCAGAACCAAACAATAAGAAAAAGTAAAAACACAATAAACAGCAGAGACAGTCGCTGTACAGAACAGCTCTGCACAAGAGCACTTTCTGGAATGGTTGGAATGTTCTCTAACTGTGCTGTCCAATACAGTAACCACATGTGCCTACCAAACACTTGAACTGTAATTAGTGCAACTGAGGAACTGAATTTCAAATTTTATTTAATTTAAATTTAAAGAGCCACATAGCGGCTAGTGCATTGAACAGCGGGTCTAGAGGAAACTCTTGTGAAATTGCAAGAAACAGAGAGAAAAGAAGTAAAAGCAATTATGGAGAACATAATAAATAGAGAGGAGAGACAAAGACCACAGAACGTAAAGATCACTGGTATCCCTGAATAAGAAAATTTTAACTAATGGAGCTTAATATGAACTCTAAGTCACAACAGAAGTTAGCTTTCCCAAGAATGGCAGAATTTACACTACATAGTAAGTATAAGGACACAGTGTATGCTAATAAAATCCTAATACAGCAAAATGAACAGCAAAATATTTTTTGGTCCTTAGTGAACTTAAGGATAAAATGGTTTCAGGTAACCTGGAAGAATAAGACTAAGTTATTTAAAAGTAGAAGAAAATGAAGCTGCCTTTTAACTTATCCACAGTAAAATTTAGCCTCAAAAGACATGGAATACTGTCTACAAAATGCTGAGTCAAAGAAATTGAGCCTAATATGTTTTGAATTTAGACATCTGGTTATTCAAGTACAAAGACAACAGGCCAACATTGAACATGAAATAATTTGGGAAATATAATGCACAGAAGACCATTTCATAAAACCTTCCTAATAATAAATTCTAGTCAATTGAGAAATGAAATGAAAGTCATGGTAATGACTGGTGGCAAACATAGAATGCATTTAGATATGCAGCCAAGTTTAAATACATGTGAGAAGTTTGGTAATAAGATGTAGATATATTTTAACTTGAGATGTAAATATTATGGTACGATAAACTATCTGGTTCCCCAGAAGCACAACCTAAAATGAGGATTCACTTCCTAGTGATGTATCAAGAAAATGCTCCCATGAAATGTGCTAAGGAAGTGAAAAAAGTGGACAGGAAAGGACAATAAGGCAGGCAAATGTGCAAGATGAAATTTCAGGCAAAACTCCAACAGACTATAGATGATTACTTTTTATCAACCAGGGCAGGTTGGACATGTTTGCTTATCTCTTCTTTGTCTGAAAAATGATGGCAAAAGGACTGGAAAAGAAAAACCCATAAATCCACAAGAGAATAGGACAGAAAACAGCAAAAAATGTTGGAAGCTAGATAAGAGATTGGAGAATTTCAGTTCTGGTCATGATGGAGTAGCTAGGTTCAGGCTTACCTTTCCATCAAAAAATATAAAAGCTTGGCAAAATACATAAAACAAATGTTTGAAGGGGCTGAGTAGCAAACAACACAAGATTGTGATTCTCAAAAGAAGGAAAGCGCAAGAGTGAGCATCACTTTTATTCCTGCTGGATGGAAAGAGATATACTGTACAAACACTAATCAAAAGAAAGCTGGTATAGCTATAGTCACATATAACAAAATAGGTTTTAAGGCAAGTACTATAAGAGATAAAGAAAGATATTGCATAATAATAAAAGAGTCAACCCAAGAGGAAGGTATACCAATCCTAAATTAGTATATACCGTATAACATGGCTTCAAAATATATAAAGCAGATATTGACAGGACTAAAAGCAAAGGATAGAAAAATCCACAATCATTTTTAGCACGTGTTTAACAATGAATGGAACATTAGACCCATTATCCTGGTCCAGACATTTCACTTAGTCTTAGGAATCTATTTTGTAATTTGTTGTCCACATTAGGTTTTGATGCCAGAAATTAAGTGATGGGGCTATGACATGTTATGCCCATTTGCATTGTATGCATTTGACATCTCATAAAAAAGCAGTAATAAATTCTTACTCTGTGCAGTATTTGATATAATAATTGAAATTGAAATCAGTTAACTGAAATTAATTTATTAAAAATCACTTAAAATTAATCAAGAATTATTTCTTTCAGAAATAGCCCTCAGAATGCGTACTATGTTTTTACTCTTGTCATACGGTGACACTACTCTAGCTAATAATTATAAACACTCACCATCCTCCAGTAGAACTTGTCTTAAATTATGCTTCCTTTGAATTCTAGTAGGTCTCCCTTTCTTAAACTGTGGTTCTCCAGTCTATAGACCTGACCATCCCATAGTTAGAATTTATTGGGACTCATCTATCAAGGTTCACCAGCGACCCCTCATTGTGGGAACTAGAAGCTATTCTTCCCTGAAAGATTTTCCTGTCAACATTCAGAGCCATCCCGAATGCAAAAGTGGGGGGGAGTTCATGTTGCGATATTCTGCTTATAAATGCATATAATGCAGAGTCAGCTAAGAGCCCTTATCCTGTGTGAGTCCAAATGCTGAGAGATTAAAATGTGCCCTAATAATCAGAGACAAACTATTACGAGAAGTGGAGACATAGTCCCCTGATTCATAAGGCCTATGGGGGATAATCAAGAGGCACAAATTCTGTACAACTAATAGTTATTTGGTGTTAAAGCTTTAAACATTAAAGACGCTTCTGGCCACAGCACCACATTTTATATTTTTTCTTCCCCACCAAAATAATAGCAAGCTTTTTTTTTTTTTGAGAGCCTTTTGTGTTGCCAAGTACCAGGCTTTGTGCTTCGTATTTTTAATACTATTTAATTCTTACAACAACCTTGGTAGGTAAAGTGTAATCCTTCCCATTTTACAGATGAAAGAGACTCCAACGCTTACCCAACATTATCCATCTAGTGAGAAACAGACCTAGGGTTTGAATCTGGGGTGCTTTGTGCTACACAGCCCACATATTGTCTTTCACACCGGATGCCTCCGTGTGCATCTAACACCTCCCTTAAGCTGTCCTACTCCCCTGTCTTAATCAGTATCTCACCCTTAATTATTCTTGACAACGTTTTGCAAGAGATACCTCATCTAATCCTTGCCTATTTATGACTGTTTACAAATAATAATGAAAGGGCTTCATATCTTTACTATTATCCAGTGCCCTGACTGATGTGCACTTTGGATAGTCTTTTGAAGGATCTGAGGATTGTCTTGATAGAGTAATTCCAGTAGAATGTACAGATTGGTGCTGTGATGATGGGATTTGATACTTCATAGCCATCTTGTGCCTGAAGAGGAGCAACTGAAGTTCCTAGTGCATTCACTGGACTAGCTGTGAGATTAAATAGACTTTTAGAATCTCGGAGTTGGAAGAGATTATGAGGATCATTTAGTCCTAACAACTAAATAAGCTTAAATACATTCCTCCATGTTGACCTGCCTGTCCTTGAATATCTCCAGCACCAGAGAATTCCACGGTTCAAGAATCACTTTCACAATTGGACAAGTATACCTATTCTTCTTTTTTATTTTTGGCATATAAGGAAGAGTAGCTGCTAAAGAGGTGGGGATGGACATGGAGATTGGAGGACTGATTTCCCACCTGGTCAGAATCGTTTCCGGAACTGGTCAGAACCTGTCCCCTGGGGAAGGGGCATCAAGAGAACTTTGGGTGGAGCAGATGGTGGAGGGAAAAAATATAGATGGCGATACCATTTGGTTTAAAGCTTATAAACTGTATTTTTATTTTGTATGCCAATGTACTTAGTTGTTCCAGCTTTTTGGGGTGAAATATAAGTGCACATACGTGAACTCTGATTAAAGTTAGAACCGACAGTTGAATCAGATGACAGCTCAAGATGTACTTAAGAAAAAATGTCTTATAGTATGAACTTGTGAAGATCTTCGATTATGCAGTATGTTTATATATTCTCGTAAGCGTATTATATAAACAAGACTTTCTGATTAACTTGAAGTCATCGAAAGCATCTGGAAAAAAATACTTTTATGCTATGTGGCACAATGTCGAAAAAGTTCTTCCTTTCCAACATCTAAAATAATCACTTCCACAAGAGGGCGCTACCTGACATCTTATTCTCAGAAGAAATGGAAGGCCAATTTTGAAATGACTTGGGCTGTTATTGCATTTTATATTTATGTGGTGACACCACATATTACAACGTAATTCACAAAATATGGCATACTCCGGAATATTACCTTCGTTGTTACTGCTTCCCACGAAAATAACATTTTAGGTTACAAAAAGGTGCAGTTCTTCATTGATATAAAAAAGGCTTTTTCTCACATTTAAGTTCAGTATTGTTTCTTTTTAAAAATTATTTTAAAAGCCCATTATAGAAATATTAATTCATGCTATCCTTTTTTTTTTACAATTGTGTAAAATATGAAGTTTGGTTAAGTTGCTGTACTTTAAACAGCAACCAAAAATGTCTTGATTTTTACCTTTTTGTGAGATCAAATCTAAGAGTTATTAGACCTCAAAAGTGTCTTGGGATGTTGCTAAATTCATAGATGACTCCAATTTAGCAGATGCCCCAAAACACCCTGTGATTCTCTTTGGAAATGACCAAAGAATCTCTGCTAGCTTAATCCTAGTATGAATGTGCTTGTCCTGATATATATATTTATATATATTCCAGTATTTAAGACAAGTCAGATACTTAGGTCTCCTCTGCCTTTGACTTCAGGTCTTCTACTTGCTTGTATGCAAAGAATAAAAGAGAGAATCCACAGAAAAATTTGCTCGCCACCTGTCTGCAGTTGCTTTGCAATTTTGGTCTTTCTGTAGATCCTGTATCAGGAGGCTTTGCTAGAAGGCATTGTGAGTAGGGAGGGCTAACCGAAGGGGAAGGGTAAAGGGTATGTTCAATGGTGCACCAGATTGTGTTAAACTGGACAATTAGCCAAAACCAATTTAGATTCTTATTTTGAGAAAGTGTGAGAAACAGGTCGCTCTCCTTCCTATACAAAAGTTATGTATCTTATTTTCTATGGATTGGGAGATGTTATCAGCATGTTATTTTAAGCCATAATTTTAAAGGTTATTTTCGTTGTCTTTAAAAACTTGCCAGGGGCATTGGGAACCCCTAGAAAAAAATCCAGAAAGGATAGTAGGACATGGAAGAAAGCGTACAAACGAAAAGTTTTAAACACAGGTATCTGAACGGACCCCGCAGGAAACATGATGGGTGACACAGGCCCGTGGGGCTGTGGAAAGCTGAAGGGCAAGTCTTCCAAAAGGCGCAGCTACTGGTCAACTCCAGTTTACTGTGGCCACACGAGCACATGTACACAATTTAGCCATCCTCCTAGTTCTCAAGAGAAATGGAAAAAATCAGAGCTTTACATAAATCTAATCATTTTAAAGTGTCGGCAACAATCCAAAATGCGAAAAAAAAACCCACTATGTGAGCCAAACAAATCACGACCATGAGCTGACACGCCTGGTGGGTTGCCAGCAACCTCTGGCCTAGGTAATGGGAGAAGCTTGTCGGAACTGAAAACTGGAACGAAGGCCCAATGATTATTGCTCTTAAAATGAGCTCTGGACCAGAGGCATCTCTCAGACTGGAAATAGGAACTTGGTAGGAGGTCCAAGGGGTAGATGAAGCAGGACGGAGTCTGCTAATGGCTGTTGAAAGGAGGAGACACCAGGGCTCCTCGGGTGATGTTACCACAGAGAGAACCATGAGAACAGGCCAGGAGACTGAGTTGGAACTAAAGCCTGAACTTGCTTTGGTAACATTTAAATGAACATGCTCCAAGATAGCCCAAGAGGATAAAGAAAAGTAGACCAAAGGATGGAAGAGAATTTCCTGGACCTTGAGAATTAGGGAGCCCTTGGAAGGAGAGAAAGATATATCTGCATGTTTCCTGCAATACATTTGAAACTCACAAGAAGAATCTGTGGGAGCTGAGAGGCAGAATGTCTTTCTCCTCTAAGATAGTGTTTGACAGGCTGACTTAGGTGCAGTCAGGTTGGGGAGAAGTTCGTTCATGTTCAGAACTATAATCAGAGCAGTTATGGATGGTTCTGAGAAAACACCACATGCAGAAGCTGCACTGTGAAGCGAGCGTCTCGTTTTAGCAGCTAACCTAGACAGGGCAGCATATATCTTGTCTAAGAGAAGAGCTCATCTCCATCTGCATTATTGCAATAGACTAACTGGTCTTCTTGCTTCTGAACTTAACTCCCAAGGACGGTTTTCAACACAGAAGCCAAAGTGATCTTTCTAAACTTAAATCTGACCATACCGCTCCTTTGCTCAAAATCCTGTAGTCGTTTCCCATCTCACTCAGAGTAAGAGCGACAACATAGTCCCCTGAATGGGCCCCCATTCTATTCTCCCCACATTTCCTCCACACCTCACAAACCTTGCCCGCTCTGTTCTAACCACGTTGGCCCTCTGCCATTCCCTGAACACATCAAACATACTCTGGGCCTTTGCACTTCCTGTTTCCTCTGCCTAATCGGCTATACTCACAGCTATCTGTGTGGCACACCTCATTTCCTTCAGCGCGTGTTCAAATGCATTCCATCGGAGTTTCTTTTACTGATCACTCAGTGCAAAATACCAAACCTCCCACTCAGCTTGCCCTATTCCCATGACTTTGCTTATGTTTCTCATATCACTTATCACCACCTGACATAGTGTTTTCTTTTTAAATAAACATTTCTCCTTCCAGAATGCAAATTCCATTAGAGTTTTATAAGGTGATGTATCCTCAGTGTCCATAGCCTGCCTGACACATGGTAGGTGCTTGATAAACATTTGTTGAATGAGTGAATGAACAAACTTTCAATAACATCCGATAAAATTGACAATCATTGACTAGTGAACTACTTAGATGATTTTGGAAAAAATGTGCAACCTTGGGCTGTTTCCAACATTTTAAAAAACTGTGACTACCCTTGTCTATTCCTTTACTGTGATGAGTCATGTTGGTGACATGAAGTTGAAAGAATGGGTGGTTGCTTTCTGGAAAGAAGGGAGGATGACCCCTTGAAAACTGTTGAAAGATTAGAAAGAAGTAAATAGGGTGCCAGGCTTGCATGAATAAATTAGCTCTGAACTTGGCCAGTACAGGACCCACATGTGGTTTTACAACTGAGAGGACACTATGTCTAAAACTGCGATTGAGATTGTGCCAGAATTTGTAATCAGGAACTATGACTTTTCTGGAATTCCTAATTTAAAAAAAAATCTATGATTTAGTTATATTTCTTCAGAAAGCAAGCTGTCATCAAGATCTAGTAGAGACAGAAGTCCTTAGGGAATGCTAGTGGGCTTTCCTTATTTGCTGAGTTTTTTTTTCCTGTGTTATACATATTTATAAAACACAATAGGGAGAGAGAGGTGAATATTTGAAATATTTTCTCTCAAAGATGTTTTTTTCTTTCCTCTTTAAGGCCATAGACATGTCTGCGGAATATATGTATATACATATGTATAATATATTTATTCCACCTCAAAGAGTTCTTTGTCCTTAAACCACCCTTTTGCTGTCAGATATGGGTGCGAGGGGCTAAGCACAAGATGATTAACTTAATTCATTACCTAATATTAGGCATTTAACAACACATTAATCAAACAGTTCCAACTAGAAAGGACCAACGGACAAAAAGATTCCCATGTCGTTATAACAACCTCTATATTTAAGATGAGCAAGTCCTGAACATTTTTAGGACTTAAATTTGCTTAATTTTTAAAATTTTAACTTTATTTGCTTTCAAAGGTTTTTTCAAGTTCCAGTATAGAAAACAGAGCTTTGTTTTTAGAAAAATTTATTTTAATTCAAGTTTAATAAACTCAAGATGGGAAAATGACTCAAAAACAATGAAATGTGTTTTTCTAAGAAGCATATTAAGTTATAATACAAAGAAAACATGTAAACAAACCCACAAAGAATACAATTCTTAATTAGAATATTCTATGGGCCCATTTTTCCTTATGGGTATAGAGAATGGTATGTCCGATTCCCATTAAATGTATCAAAAATGATGCACAAAAGCTCACCACACACAGCAGTCCAAATATGACTTGAAGCCAAAGAGTTATTTCGTTCCTTGCAATTGACTGAAACCCCACTGAAGATGTCCTCTACATACATGGAGCTTTTCATAACCTCCTTACAGTGATAGAATACTCAGCTGCTTGACTCATTCTATGGGTTCCTCTCTATTTCACCACTTCCTAGTTTTGTTGCTCTCAAGTTACTTAATATTTTAGACACTTAGAACCCATTTCCTTCCAACATTCATCTACTCATTTGGAGAAATAATTGATTGAGCACTTCTTCTCCAAGGGAGAATATTGATACATGTCAAACTTCATTCAAGAGTTTGCAATCTAGACAATGAGATGAAACATAAGTAATTATATTCTCTGATTTGGTGTGATCATTGTTGTATAGAACCAAGTTCCATAACAATTGAAACAAGGGAGCTAACACCACTGAAAATGTCAGGAAAGTTTTCATTAAGAAGGTGGAATGTAAGCTGAACATTGAACGCCATATAGCAAGGATGTTGGAGGAAGAATACAAGAAAAGAATTCCATTTAAAGGATTTAGCCTGAGCTATGTCACAGAAGTAAGAAAGGCCAGGGAGCATTTTAGAAATAGAAGTTAGTGTTCAAGTAGTCAAGTAAAGGTGCATGTATACGGTACAAATCAGTGCAGGAGTTTGATGCCAGTCTGAATTATTTAAGAATAATGTCATCTGCAAGAATGCAAAACTTGACTAAGAAATGTAGGAATATTTATTGTTTTCTTAACAAGAAATCCAGAAGTAGGTCATCTCAGGACCTTTCTACTTCTGTTCTACTGCCCTTAGTGACTTTCCCCCCATATTTTGACATTTTTATTGTGAAAGAGAGCATATATACATAATAAAAGAAAAAGCAATGATTTTCAAAGTACATTTTAATGAGTTGTTACAGAAGAGATTTCAAAGTTTGGTATGGGTTACCATTCCACAATTTCAGGATTTTCTTCCTAGCTGCTCCAAAATCCTGGAATCCTTAGGGACTTTTTATCATTATATATGACTCCTCATAGTGACAAGATAGATGCAGTGGTTCCAGGCATTATATTTACATATAAGACAGAAAGTAAATAGAAGAACAATAAAATATATGTTCTTTTTATCAGAAATGGAAGCTTTCTCAGAATACCCTAGTACTTTTATATACCATTGTCCAGAAATGAGTTAGCAGAAAGAGAGACTAAGAAAATATGGAGACAAAAAGTATCCGGCTTTCCAGTCTTTAGGTGGAAGTGGCAAGAAAGAAAAATGTTTGGAATGGCTGTGCCTTAGCTAACCAATCCACCCAAACTAAGGAGTTGTATGTGTATTGTGGCCAATTGGCAGCCCTTCAAGATTTTTTAGATGAGAACACAGAGTAAGACTTTTAATATGACTGACTTGTGACAGTGAAAATGAATTAGAGAAAAGAGAGACTGGAGGCAAAAAGAGCAATTAAGAGACTAATCAAACAGTCTCTCCATGCCTAATGAAGGCATGAACAATTGTGGGGATCTGAACATGCAAAGGAAAGCTCATTGTGTAGGGAGAGTTGACTTGGCTTAGTATTTGCTTAGAAATGGGATTCAGAGGAGATGTAGGAATCCAAGACAAGACAAAGACATTTGGCTTGAATAATTGGTAGAATTATGCCATATTTCCAAGAGACCAAAGGAAAGTCGAGAGGACATATTGATTTGAGGTAGAAGAAAAATAACAGCAAAAATGATAGCTATTAATGTTTGAACACTACCTGTAAACCGAAGCTAAGCACTTTACAGGCATGATCTCATTTAACCCTCACAATAATTCTATGCAGTATATTGCACTTTGTTCAAGAGGAAATTGAGATGTAGGAAGTTTAAATAAATTCCAAGGATTTAGCAATTTGTAACTGGTGGTACTAAGACCCAAAATATGTCTGTCTGACTCTAACACACATATTTATATTCACTAAACCTTTCTGCCTTCAAAGGTGGCATGCCCTATTTCAGAAATGTTGATTTTGAAGTCTTATTAGATTATGTATACATTGTCATTCCCAAAAGGGCCAGAGTTTGATGATGGGAGTACGAATTTATGTATATTTTTTCTTCTGCCTTTGAATGGAGTTAAATTATACTAGATTTGGGCAACACAGAGCCAAAGTTATAGATGCTTACCTACCTGCCTGCAGACATTTACACTTGGATATTCCACCATCATCTCAAATGTATCACTTCCCAAAGTGAATTTAAATGTCCACTATGACAAAGACATAGTTTGATATCATGCTGAAGCATATTATACTATTAGAAAGACTAGGAACCATGTAAATTATCTACTTTAGAGAAAAATGGGACAAACACTAGTGAATCTCAAAGTATCTGAATTGGAACAAACTTTATTCATTTTTTGTGCTATTCATATTTGTAACATGTTTGTAGTCAAAGATAACATTTTTATTACATACAGTGCAAAAAGTTTGGCATGCTGTTTTTATTTAAATGATACAAGAAATTCACCATTCATTCCATTAAAAGCATGGATCATCATGAAATAATTTGTTACCATTACTTTCTGAGCTTGGTTGGCAAGCAAATTTTGAGCCAAAAAATTATCATTTCCCTACCATGATTATGCCAGTTATTAGAATAGCTGATGGAAGCAAGACATCTCCTTCATTCTTTAGCTGGTTGAGATGTATATGTTGAATAAATTGCTTCAGCTGGTTTTAGATTGGGATAGGAAAAATAAGTAATTAAAATATGAACAGCTAGAAGAGCTGTTCAGACACATAGCTTTCATAAAATGAGTATAGAATCTGATGCCCAAAATGTAATCTGTTGTAATAAACTATGCTAGGGAGGACATTGTTTCTACTTCCAGAGTCACTACAGCAGAGCAAGGCGGTCAAGTCTCTGGCTCTGTCATCAGAATATCTGGATTTGAATTCTGGATCTGCCACTTACTGAGGGTGTGACTCCGGGTAATCTAGTTAGCTTTTCTGTGCCTCAGTTTCCTCATCTATGAAGAAGGTGGCTACCTCATCAGAGTACTTAATGAGGATTACCACGAGAAATCATTAAGATAATCCACATAAAACACCTGCAACAGTGCCTGGACATGCTACTACCACGACTATTGTCACTCCTGTGATAATGGAAGGGAAATAATTTCTCTATGGAAAAAAAATAGCAGAAGAGTCCCAAAAGCTTAGTTTTGCAGAGATCCTCCAATGATCTTGCTGGCAATGATCTCAGGTGACCTATCATCAGCATTTGGAATAATCACTTTCTCCTTCTCAATTCACTTTCTTCTTTTGGCTTCTCCAATACCACAGCCTTTTGATCTGTTTTATCTTCTTACCAATTGCTCCTTCTCAGGCTCCGTTACTGGTTCATCCTTTTTTTTCTTTACTCCTGATATTGGGCTACGCCTGGGCTGAAACCTTTGTCTTCTCCTTTCATATTATTCAGTCTCTTGTTTGTAATTTCAGCTATATATTCCTGACTCCAGCCCAAATCTCTCTCTCAAATGCCAGCCTTAACACCCAACTGCCTACTTCACATATCACCCTAGATGTCTAACAGACATTTCAAATTATATGATCTTCTCTCAAAAATCTGTTCCACACAGCTGTGTATAGCAGCTCTTTCATTCTAGTTGTTTGGGTCAAAAACTTCAGAGTCATGGTTGACTTCTCGCCTCTCTTCATACCACACACCCACCTGTCCTGAAATCCTGTTGCCTGGACCTTGAAAATAGAAATGGGATCTGACTCACACCACCTCCATGCCTTCAACCTTGGTCCAAATATCCTCTCAACTGGGCATTCCAAACAGCCTCTGTGGTATAGTGCTTACTAAAATGGCTGCAATTATTCCCCTTGTTATAGCCGCGCCCTATGCAATGTAACTTTGTAGCTTCTCCTTTCAAATGTGGAATCTATTCCTCCCCTCCTTCAATCTGGGTGAGCCCTGTGACTTGCTTTGATTGATAGAGTATGCCCCAAGTGATGGCGAGCCAATTCTGACCCTAGGCCTCCAGAGAACATGAACACTTCCACTCATTCTCTTGAAACCCTGCCGCCGCCATGTGACTAAGCACGTGGCTGGGTCACCCACACTGACCAAGCTAATGCAAGACAGCTCCATCTATAGAGCCACAGTGGACTTGTATCTGTAGACAAAACCACCGTCCACCTGAACCCAGCCTAATTTGCCAATCCACATAGTTGTGAGCTGCACGATAGTTGTTGCTTTTAGCCACTGAAATTTGGAATGATTTGTTACTCAGCAATACCTAACATATCTCCCTAAGATTCCTAACTTATCTCCCTGCTGCTCTCCTTTCCCCCTAAAGTCTATCCTCAATGCAACAGGCAGGAATGATGAAAAAAATAGACCAATATAAATCAGAATCACATCATTCTTTTGCATGGAATCCCACAATGGCTTACCTTGCATTGTCATAGCTGTAAATGATTTGCCTTCCCACTACTGCTGTGACCACATCTCTTGCTTTTCAACCCTTTCTGCTCTCCATTCCAGCCACACCAGCTTCCTTACTATTTCTTGAACACAACAGGCACACTCCTGACTCAGGACTTTTGCTCCAGTTGATCCCTTTGCCTGGAATGGTCTTTCTCCTGATATCCTCTGGCTACTCAATATCTTCAGATCTTTTTTCAAATTTCAACTTCTCATAAGGCCTCCTCTATTTAACAGTACAGCTTGATTTCCACCCTAGCATTCCCAGTCCCCCTTCTCTATTATTTTCATTTTCTTTCTCATTTATCATCCTATAGCATAGCATATAAAGTACCATATAATGTACTTAATTGTTATATTTATTGTTTGTTGCCTGTCTCTTCTAATAAAATGTAAGCTCCTTGAGAAATAGGATCTTTGTTTTGCTCTTGAATATATCTCAAGTGCCTAGAACATAGAGTTGGTGCACATAAGTTATATGATGGATGTTAAAAACAGAATTAAAAAACCAATAGGCAGAATTCTCACCTGCCATGTCAGAGACCCAGATTTGATTCCTGGTGTCTACCCATACGAAAAAAAAAAAAAAGAAAAGAAAAGAAAACCAACAGGACTATTGAGAGAGTTACTGAAGCTTAGTGGGGTTGGTCCAGACAGCTCCCTGAAGGATGTGTGCTTTATGCATAGCTTTGAAAGGAGGCTGGGATGTAATTTGGCAAAAAGTAGAATGAAGAAACTCCAGGAAATCAGAGTGATGTGTATGTTGGCTCAAAGGAGAGAAAGCAAACAAAGTGCGCCCTTTAAGATAACCGCATCTTATGTAAATAAGAGGGATATTTTTCAATTATCCATGAAAACTAAACACTTTCTTATGATCTGTTGATGTTCCAGAGCATCATTTGTCTGTCTATAATAGCTAAAAATTGTGGTCTCTCAAACATTTGAGCTTTTTCCAAGTGAAATAAAGCATTTATACAAAGCAGATGTATGCAACCTAAGCTTCGATTGTGATTTCCCTGTAGTCACAATAAGATCACTACAAACAGAAGAAGCCATTCCTCAGATCAAACCATCCCTTAAAGGTCAAGTACAATTTGATGACAATATTACCAGGTACCAAGCAAATCTGAACAGTTTTCTGCAGAGACAAGCAGAACCTCTGCTGCAGACCTAATACCAAATTTATGCAGGTGCAAAGCAAATTTCTGCTAACATCTGACAGTGATAAGGGCACAGGAGAGCCCCAGCTTCCTATTATCCCTACAAAAAATCAGAAACTACAAATTGGCTAGAGGAGGCATTTTAAAAAACAGTTATTTCTCATAGTGGTTAATTTCATCACTTTTACCAAAACAATCTCTGTTGATCTCTTTCCATCTATCTATTCATCTTTTTGTATTTGCTCTATCATGTCCCAGTGTTTATACACTAAAATGATCCATCAGAATCTGAATTAAAGGAAAAATCCAAGTTGCTCTTCTTCAGAATTAGATATAATATTTGAGAACAACAGTTTCCAGAAGTCAGGTTATCCAGAAAGGTCAATGACATCTCTGAATAATATCAATTTTCTTTCTAGAGCAGCAGAACATGTTGAAGCAGGTTATAAAGCTACATCAGAGCTAGTTTTTAATAAGATATAAATGCTCATCCATTCGGAGACAATTTTATTTGAACTACCTGTAGGTTTTTCTTAAAATTGTATATATTCATATGTAATCATATCCTTAAACACTAATTTCAAACTTGGATACTTAGACACTTTGAAGGGAGGGAGCAAGAACTTAGGATACTTATTGAGGGATATTGGTTTCTCTAAAATGCTCACATGAATTTAAAAGATAATTTACAGAGTTGATTAGAGTCACCTAACAATGATTAGCAATTATTTTACTGCTATTTGAAGGAAGTAACAGTGAACATTCTAGAGTAAGAAGATACCTGATGGGTTCCCTAGAGATTTCTCTGTAACTTGAAAAAGCTGTCAGTGTATAATTAGTGTATACACAAAGTTTTAGCCAGGCCATCTCTACCCATTACCAGTGGTATAATCCAAGTTTGTTCCAGAATTCCTAGAAATCCAAAATTTAATTTTTGACCCTTTGGGTAGTCTAGACTAGTAAAGTTTTGTCTGGTTTTTGCAATTCACCACCATCTTTGGAGGACATTATATTGTTGCTTAGACACTAATAGAGTCAGAAATATGAAGCCACAGGAGAGAAAAAGGTAAAATAAATCATGTGCAGATTATTCATTTGAAAAAGAAAGAGGAAATAGTGAGTATTTTACTGGCAGTTTTAAGTTTTCTGTCCCTTTTGTTTGTTTGTTTTTTCATCTTAACTTGTCCGATACTAGGCATTAACGCTGGTAATTTTTTTGTTGGAAAGTTGTTATGTGTAATAGAAGAATGTCTCTATCAATCTTTTTAGAAATGACTTATGGACACACAGACTGTTATAGCATGGTTTAGAGCTAGATAACCTTCCACCCAACACTCTTGTGAAAAATAGCAACCATTTTCACAAGACCCTGTGTAGATGTTCACCCTGGTAGGGTTGAATTTCTTCAAAGTTAACTTGTATTTTGATTAGTGCATAGTTTTATCTAAAGCTGGGTTGGTGCTGTATATGTCTTATTATTATGGGCGTTTTAGGAGCCCCAAATTTTTCTTAGAGTGGGTGGTTTGACTGTTAGTGGGAGTAGGATTTTTCGGGAACCTTTCATCCTACTAATGAGATGATATGCCAGAAATAATCAATTCTTCCTCCCCTAGGCCTATTCTAAAAGATTGAAGAAGGAAGAGCATTTATGATGTTACAAAATAGCATTGTAATATGATTTCCCCTCCCTGAATATGGTCGCTGGTAAAGAAAAGCAGAAAAGACAAGGCTGTATTGTAAAGCCATAAACCATGCAAATCACTTTACTCCCCTAACGGGAAAAATAAAAATAGTGAATTAATACATCCCATAGGGTCAGTCATTGGACTGTAAAATTTCAGTGATCCTTAGGTATCATTTACTGTAACCTCTTCATTTTTCAGATGCTAAACCAGGAGGCATGACATAACTTATCCAATATCACAAACAACAAGCAATTTGCTGAAGTAAGGCTGCAAAGGATGATTCTGAAGGTCAGTCTTTTAATCCATCTTTTAATTGATTGTGTGGTGGTTTGGAGCTGTATGCATTCCCCCAAAGAACATGTTCTTAAACTTAATCTATTCCTATGGACCTTTTGATGAGGTTATTTCAGTTAAGATGTGGCCCAGCGTGGGTCTTAATCGTATTACTAGAGTCCTTTATAAGAGAATGAAACTCAGAGAGAGAAGACCACAGGAAGCCAGAAGCTGAAATTCAACAGAACCTAGAAAAGAACAGAGAGGCCAGGAGAGGCCATCATGTGCATTGCCATATGACAGAGGAGCAAGGACCAAGGATCGCTGGCAGCCAGGCCCAAGATGCCAGTCTTTGGGAAGAAAGCATGGCCCTGATGATGCCTTGATTTGGACTTTTCCCTAGCCTCAAAACCGTGAGCCATTAAATACTCATTGCATGGTACATGCTTGAGCAGCCAAGGAAGCCAAACATATTGATTAACAATTATGTACCTTACATTGTTACAGATAATATAGTTTTAAACATATATATATATATATATATAATATATATAATGTGGTATTGAATTTTAGTTGCAATTTTGATTAAAGCACTCATCTTGTACAAGTGAAAAATAATACAGGGATGAATTACAACCCAAAGTTGGTATAAAGAAGATTTTCTTCCAAAAGAGAAGGAAAGAGAACATAGACAACAGGCAAACTGTTACATGCACAAGAGTGATGATCAATGAAAACATAACCTGGAGATACAGACAGCCCATGCATTTGGTCCTCAGTTTACCTGCCCTTTTCATTTTTTTATTTAAAGAGCTGAAATAATATATGTAAGTGTACAATGATGACTCTTGTGGGTCCAGAGACAAATTTGAAATATAGAAAGGTTTTATACCAAACATGTTATTGGACTTTGAAGACTTAAAAACAGTCATCTCCTGACCCATAAACATTATTAAACTTGAATAATTCAATCTATCCTTACTTCTAAGATATCCTATTTCTTTTGTGAGATGGTTAATACAGTTCTTTTCTATAAAAGACTTTCTTCTCTGTACACTCTATCTGTCAAGTTATCTTGCAGGAATGAATTCAACAAATGTTGGTTGCCTACCACATCAAGGACTGCTGAGTTCTGCTAAGGAAACAAAGATGGCCAAGACAGTCTCTTACCTTGAGACTCAGACACTCTAGTTAGGACAGATGGAAGAGTAGATAAATATGTATCTAACTAGAATGCTAGTCACTTGAAACGCTTTATGGAGCAAGATGGGTTATAAATTATCTTTAACTCTATAAGTTGAATGTAAGGTAAAATAAAATGAAGGTGCAAATAAAGTACCATGGGATTGTCCAAACAATGCCGAAGAGACATCACACCTCTTGTTTTCTGACCCTTCGTGTGACCTCCATATTATTTTGTTGCCACCCAAGTCCCAACTGAATATGGAAAAGAGGACTCTGTAAAACAAAAATTACCATTTTAATGCCCAGTAAGAAGTTATTCAGCAAAGAAGATGGCATTTCCAACAATTAGACATTAAATATTACTTTACAGAAGGGTGAACTCTTTTCACAATTAAACACATAACAGAGATTGGTATTTTGATGGGCCAGTATAAAGTAGGCAGGCTTTGAAGCCAGACAAAACTGGGTTTAAGTCCAGCTCTCCTCCTACCTCATGTAAGATTTGGACAAATATCTTAGCACCTTAACTTATCTGAGGCTGAGTTTAAGAGACCCCTCTGTGTGATTGTCTAAGAATACCATGTACATTGTATATATTCAATAAATGGAACCTATTCCATTATTTACTTCCACAAAACTCTCAAGACAATACCAAGTGGATAAACAGTTTTCATTTATAAAGCTTTAAAAAATCATTTTAAATACTTTTAATATCTTTTCATCCTCACAGAGGATGGCAGTGGTGCCCCAACATGGAAACCTACACCAGGCCTACAGACGTCAAACCTTTGGGGGTCCTGGGGCCCCCTACAATCTCCATCATCATCATCATCATCTTCTTCTTCTTCATCATCATTATCATCATTAAATGGCTTCCTTCCCCTCCTCTTCCACTTTCCAGTCACCTGGATTCATCTCTTCCTTTCTCTCCCTTTCCCTTCTTCCTTTAGACCATTCAATAGTAACTTTTGGGACTTATGAGCATTTCCCCAGTGAGTTACTTGCGATTCAAAAGTTTGCTGACATTGGTAGAAATCCCAAGACTCTTATGAGTACGCACTAAATGCCCCCGCTAAGTAAATAGGTCAATTATTGGGACAAGACTGTCATTTATCCTCATTTGTTTCTGGTCCCTTTTAGCCTTTTGTAACTTTTCTTAGCTCAGAAGAGGCTGACCCCATCCATCAGCCAGTCTTGCAACTTTGACTGAGTGTTCCTAACAAGACTGATATCACTATGGCAATTTTATAGGCTGTATCTTTAGCATTTCTTTTGTTATAGTGCCCATCTTTATTAAAAAGGAAAAAAATTAAAATAGGAAAAAAAATCTGAAACAAAGGCCAGTTGGATTTAAGTCCCCAGGATCTATAAGATATTCAGAGATGATTTGCACCCCAGCCTTCATAATACAGAACTATAAGGAGATGAACTCAATTCATGATCTCTCACATAGCATGATCTGCAATACTTTGGCACAGATGTCCAAGATTTCCTTGAAGTGAGAAGTTCAGTCTTTAATTTACCTCTATCCATGACATTTTTCTGTCTTCTTTGTGTTTTAAATGTATTAGAATTTATAAAAAGGAAGGCTCATTTATGAGGTCCTTTATTTTCCTTTCAGCTGGAATAGAGGATCTGAATATTTTAGGAAGGAGAGGTTTGTTTAACTGGAATAAGAAGGGAAATGGGCAAAGCCGAAATTAATTCCTTCTTGAAGAGTAACTGCAGAATTACAGATGTCTCTTGAATGCAATAAATTAATTTTAGTCATGCTTATTTATTTGTACACATGTTGCCAAAGTAAAGACCTAATCCAAAAATTAATGATTTGGGAATCCATTGGATATTTTTCTGGACCCAGTTCCATTATTTTTCACGTGAACACACAGATGAACTCTTCTACAATAAATATGTATTCAGCTGAGTGATTGATCAGGCAGCTGATGCATATCAAGACCCGGCTAAACTCACAGCTTCAAAATAAGGCAAAGTTCAGCTACTTAAGTCAACTTTAAATGTAATTAAGTCTATCTGGCTACAGTTACATGGAACCAGAAACTAGAAAAGTTGGGTTATTTGATGGAAATAACAACTGGTTGTAAACCACAGACAAAAGTAATGGAAGTATTCAGGGGAAGAAACTTTTTGTTAAAAAAGAAAAACAGACATTGTGTTATTGACCTTTTAGAAAGTATAACAAACTGTTTCATACTTTGCCAAATTGTATCCATCTGCATAAGTTAATGAAAGCACCAAGAATTAGTTTGGGGGGAGGAATAGGATTAGAGCAAGAGCTGAGCATAATAGGCTAATAGGTAGACTTTCTCTTCATCACTGCATCCTTATATATGCTTTTTTCATCCTGATACGTAGAACTGGACACGCTCCATCCTCTAAGCACAATGTGGTGCTATGCAAATGCACTGTATCAGCATTGCTACAATGAATAGTTTCTAAGAAGGGCATTCCTGTTTAAGAACTGGAAGAATCAGTTTAGTTTTTCATTTGTCCCTTGCCAGTTCTTAGGAGAACAACTATAATTACTTTATGTAGTGAATTTCTTTGCCCCAGTGTAGTATTTTGCCAATACACAGTACCCTTAGTCCTCCCCTTTACCGTTTTTAGTCTGGCCAGACAGGAGAGTTGTAAAAGTGGCTGACCTGTACATTTTTGCCTTCTTAGTAAAAGAATGATAGATATGTATGCCTTCAACCAATAAGTACAGAATTCCTACCTACAGAGAAGGATGTTGCTGTTTGCATTTTCAAGTTATTAAAGATATTATTGACAGTGTTGGGTACCATTATGACCAAGCATAAAGTATGAGGATTAATTAAGTATAGCTTTATTTTAGTAATTCATGGCTTGCTTCTCTTGAGAAGACATTCTACATTCTATCTCTTGTTTTCCCATCCATTTCACGATGTAAATTAGAAGTTTTGTCTCTTTGGAAAGAATAGTTAGTTTGAGTAATTTTGTGTAATAAATGCTGTCTCAATAGTAAAAGCTGTAGAATGAACTGACTTTCCCTTTGGGATCAAAATTGTATAAGATAAAGGTGGTAAGTAAGAAATCCAAGCATTAGACAAGTCAAGGAAACAGAAATTCCTGGGGAAGTGTCAGACACTGTTGGAAAGGCTTTATAATCCTACAGACCATGGAATTTGGAAGACTCATGCAAAAGGGAGGATCCTAATAACATCTAATTCATTGGTTAACATGCGATCTGCACACCCCTACTCTTGTCTTTTGAGGACTTATAGAAAAATGAGAAATTTTCACTTTGACCAGTTAGAAAAGACCCTTGCATTCTTGGCTTTAGGGAGTGGTGGTGATAATGGTGGTACAGTCCTGATTTGCTACAGAGCTGATATACTACACCTGAAACCAGGTCATCAACTTTACCTGAGTTGTACTTAAAATCATCAACCTAATACATTCCTTCTAGAATTCAGCATCTCTTCAGATGAATATGATACTTGCTTTAATAAGATAAGGGCTAAATAACCAGATATGTCTCCCACTTTGCTTTAGCTGCCAAGATGCACAAAGCTCAGTTTTATCATCATTCTGAGTGTCATCAGCATCTATATTGAAGACCCATTCAACCTCTCTTGGTTTCCTTAATTCTAACCATTTTCAAATTTGCAGTTACCAACTACCCAGGCTGGTGATCCATAGAAGGTTACACTTCACTGTGTACAATTCAAGGTAGCCATTGCCTTCAGCTGAAACTGAATGGCCTATGAAATCTTAAACTCCAATATATCAAACTCTGTCCATAGCCATTAATGCCTCCAGCTCTTCCATAACGTTTGATGCCTCCAGCTCTTTCACGTGCTAGCTTCCAGAACCCTTGCTCTTAGACGTCTGACCATCCCCCCTCTTGTCAAACTATGACCCCTTCATTGTTTTCCTTCCCTTCTTTCCACTGTGATAAATGACACTATAATCTCACTTGTCAGCTCCCTCAAAATTCTAACCCTATTTTTTCCACTATACCCGCTCTGAAAACCTTTACTCTTATATCAGTTCTTGGGTCAATTCAACCATTTGGAGTCTGGACACTGTCCCCTGGAAGCTAAACACCAACAGAGAAAAAGCTTATAAATCAATTGGTTGGTACCAATTCAAATTTGTGGACTTAATCCTTGGCTTGACTTCTGCACTGCTTGACAATCTTTATTTGTGCATATGGTTGCTCTTCTCAATTTTCCATAGCAGCTATTTCAAATCTTCACTACTTTCCTCTTTATGTCCCATGTATCACCTTATCTCTTCTTTTCCTGCACTAATAAGATGCCTTAAAATTCAATTTTCACTCACTGTATTTCTTCCTTAAATTCCCCATCACTTCTCAACTCCCCCATGTTCTGGTATACTTTGAAATTGCTCTTGCCAAAATTATCAAAGTTCTCTTTGTTGAAAAACCCAATGGATATTTTCTAATCCCTATTTTAATTCACCCCTTCGTAACTTTTCTTTTATGAAACCCTCCTTTCTTGGTTTATTAGATTACTCTTGCTTTATTTTTGTTCTATCTATGAAGTTGCTCCTTCTCAGCCTTCCTTCAGAATTAGTCACCTTTTTCCTGCCCCTTAAATATGATTATTATCTAGGTTTTACCATCTTCTCTATCTTCATATATAATATACTAACCCTATGTCAATAGGTATCAAATTGTACCATGCACCGACCCTTCTTTCCTAGGTTCCAAACCCATGTATCCAGCTACCCACTGGGGACTCAGCTTTGGCCTTTTTTTTGCTACCAAGGCGGAGTTAGTTCAACCTTAATAGTGCCCACTTTGGGGTCCATGCCTAACCTTCATCTTTGTCAACATGACTATTCTATTCATGTGACCACTGTAACAGCTTTGGGGTGACCATCTGATAGGTTAGTGCCTCTTCTGTAAGAGATGTTCTCTGGTGGCCATTAAACATGAGATACAAATATTTTCATACCTTATGCCCATTCCCATAGATCTACTTGTCTCTATGGGACTTTAGGTTCCCTGAGAGTGAACCAAACTATTCACCATTGCCAGTGAGTCCATGAATATTGTATATTCTAACCTTAAGCTACTTCTCTTCCTACCCAAAGCGATGTCCAGGTCTAAGATCTGAAGCTTTACCCATCATGAAGATTTCATTTACCATTGACTTTCAAAGCCATCTCTGAAAGGAGCTATAGTTCAGTCATCATCCATTTTTGTATTTCACTCATGTACTTCACCAATCAATCCACGAACTAAGTTTAAACTTTTTCTTCCTTGATTTCCTGGTCATAAGAGATTTTCACATAGGTGTAAACTGAGGGAGGCACAGGTCCAACAGTGGTAGATGACATTGTTGTCTGGGCTACCAGGGTATGGTGCCTCCTTTTCCCTGACTGGTCCTACTTATGCTTTATCTTGGAGGAATCACTTCTATCTTAAGATTGATTGAGGTTGGACCCACTTGACTATTACTTGGTAGGTTTGAGAATATTCATAAGGGTTGTTCTGGCAATATGTTCTTTTGATGTCCTGTGATCAGGTACTCTGTCTTTACCAGGGCCCAATAACACATGTCTGGAGCTATTTTTTTTGAAAGATGTATAATTTTACACTTCAGATGGTTTGAATTTGTTCCAAAGCTCGAGAGGTCTCCATTATGATTCTTATTGGCATCTGTTATTTCCAGTTCTCTATTGAAACTTGCCATAAACTCTATGTAGCATTTCCCCCACCATTTATTCTTCTAATAATAAAGGGCCTGCCAAATCATATGGTCCAAGAAGTAAATGTGCTTGCACTGCAATTTAGAACTACAACAGAGCCCTTTCCTGCTTTGAATCCTTCTCAACTATGGCATCCTGTAGCATCATCGATTATTCTAGTTGGAGTACTATTACTTGGAGTGGGATATCCACCTCCAAAATGCAAAAAAAGTGTACAGGCATTGTACTTCCTTCTTAGAAGAGGGAGATGTACTAAACAATAATTAGTCTTTTATTTTAAAGGAGTTGTCCTAGAACGCCCCAGATTATTGGACACCTAAAATGGTGCCCAGTCTTGTCAGTTTTAACTCCCACTCTCTTGAGTACATGTATACTACCCATTTTGCACTCATCTCATCTGATTAGCATTTATCATTTATATGATGCTTTGTATGCTCTACCAAATGTCCAGTCAGCCCAGGTTTCTTTAGACTATGCTATGACAAAAGCCAGAAGAGGTTACATAGTCCTAAGGCATGACTGTGGATATATAGTGTTGTTTTTTACAAATGAATACAAACTGAATCTGCACCTTTTTCCTGATAGGGGTGAAAAAGAATACATTCACCAGGTCAAAGGCAAATTATCATGTTCCTGTGTTTGGGTTAATCTGATATAGCAAAGATTCTGTACCTTGCACAGTAGCTTCAGTTAAGGCTGCTTTTTAGTGGCCCACTAAAAAAGTGGAGTTCACTCTTATCCCCAAGGATTTGTCTGATTTTTTGGAAGGACTAGACTCATAAATTAAATGGAGATAAGCTGGGAACCACCATCCTTTAGTCTTTCAGGCCTTTAAGGATAGCATTGATTTCTGTTATAACCCTCAAGATATGGTAATTATTTTTGATTTACTGTTCTGGCTGGAGGGAGGTAGTTTCAGAGGCTTCTACTTAGCCTTTCCCACTCTGATAATACTTATATCAGTGGTTCAGGCCAGAGAACCAATGTGAGTTGTGCCAACTATTAATTTGCTTATTTAAATTCCACATATGAAGCTGGGAAATGGCCACAGGATGAGGCCCTGAATTCAGTAGACCCACTGAGAACCAGACCTGGGCCAGGACTCCATTTATTATGTGGCTCTAAGTTGGAGGGCATAAAGGCACTTCAGATTACCAGATATCAATGCCAACTCAGACTGTTGGGTCCAACAGTCCTCAAAATATTTGTGCATTCTCCTTTCACCAGAGTCCCTTTGGAATGGACTAAGGAGTAATTACTATGTACTCTTGCTATGCTTTTGAAAATCCTTCCTCCCGGGAACCTGGTCTCTTCTTTAGTCAATGGATTCAGGGTCTGAGAATTGCCTAAGAGCTGGAAACTGGGCAACTGTCCAGCCTCTTGGTCACCCATCCTTGATTTCTGTGCCAGTAGGGACATCATGTTCTTTCAACCATAGCCACAAATTTCAGTGAGTTAGCACCCCTCTGGCTCCCTTGCTACCAATACAGTAATTGCATCCAGTTGGAGTCCATTAATGAAGTGATTTCACACATCCTCTATTATTTCAGGGTCCTGACATCCTCTTTTCCATCAGTGAGCCTAGTTCTATAATAATATCTCCTACTGTTGTCCTGACCTGTAGAGGTGAGCCTCCAATTGAGCTTCCAGGTGTTGCTGGTGTCCCCTCACTAGTGCACATCCTATTGCGTTAGCAAATGATGCATGTTTCTGGACTTTCTATAGAGCATAGTCTTCTGGTGGATTTCTGTCTTATAATATAGCTACTCTAGATTGCCCACTTCTCTGAGTCTTTTAATCTCTACTTCTTCTCTCTTCCATGGCAATTCTGGCATTTCTACTCCACTTATAATGAGTCATCACTTTTCTACTGCTCTTAGGAATCATCCTGGTAGCAAGCCGGGGGTCCTTTCCAGAGTGTTAAATGCTGTATCCTAAGAATACAATTCAAAATTGATAACCTCTCCTTTATACTACCTTACGTTCCCCACATACCTTGATCAAGCACCGTTAGAATCCAGTCCAGTGAGTATCCTTCCTGCTTGTGTCGGTACGTGCAGGCCAAGTCTTGCAGTTCATTTTGGGGTATAGCTCTGTTGTCTGCAGAACAATAGTATGACGTGTGATCCAGCTCCAAAATAATTTACCAGCATCTGCTTTCTCAGACAACTCCTGACACCGATTATTGAAGTTCATGTTCCCCAGGAAGATTAACATATAAGAGATTATTAGAAAGTGTTCGTGAGATCATGGCCTGTGGAAGGGAAGAAGCAGGACTGGCCAGAGAGGGAAATCAACCTGCACTATAGTAGCAAAAGAAGCCTCAGCCAATCCTCTGGGGGATTCTGAAGAGAGACTGGTCCTTTAGGGATATCTCAAGTGGGGAGAGGGGAGAGGGAGCGCCTGCATTGAACCTGGGCTCCCCAGGAAGAAGATATGGCATGGAAGGAGAAGGACAGCCCAAGTCTATTTTTCTTGTTTTTTAGTATGCTGTATGGTGGGGCCACAATTCATTATTTTTCCATGTGAGTACCCCATTATTGCAGCGCCATTTGTTGAAATTTTGCTTTATTTTGTTTTTTGTTTGTTTTGGTAGTTTGATTTTTGGGAGAATGCATGGACTGGGAATCGAACCCAGGTCTCCCACATGCAGGCAAGAATTCCCAAGACTATTTTTTTATAGCATTGCCAGCAGCCAGGGTATGCTAATTTTTTGAAGAGGAATCTGGGTGGCATGTTGCAGCCTCCACCACATACAGTGTTAGAATATACTAAGACTGAACAAAGATGCCTGCAAGACCTCCTAGATGTCACCTTTCTGAAATTAGATGGCATCCCACAAACTCACCAAGAACATAGGAATCAGAGAAATTGATACGCACTGAAAAAGTATGACCATGTTTAGGTCAGGACTTCCAGAAGCAGAGTTCAACAAGATTTCCCTTCACACAAAAAAATTGGGTCCCTCACAATAGTAATTGAGAACCTGATGGACCTCTGTCTTAAATTTGTGTGAATGTACTTGCAAAGGACGCTTCAGTCTCTGGCTAAAAGAGGCTGTATATCTTCTTGCCTTAAAGACAAACTTTAGGTCAATCAAACATTTTGTTCATATGGAAATAAGGATAAGAGGAGCAGCATTGGGAGAATATGCTACTTCATAAAATGCATGTTTGTTCAGAACCCATGGCATAGGGATTGCCTGGGGTTTTATGAGTGAACTTAGTCAATGCTAGAAGTCTAAAGAAAAGCAGAAAGTGAAGCTCATTTACAAAAAGGTCAGATCCAGCCAAGAAGGTGAAGACTGCAGTATGGTGTGGTAACATGGTCAGTGGTCCTAAGATCTCAGGATGTTCCCCACACATTTCTCAATAGGAGTTGTCTTCTGGGTTATTAACCTAGAAAAGTATGAAGTTATTCTTGTATATCCCAAATGCTAGGTAGGTAGTGTACCTGATCTAAATCAAGGTTCAGCTCATACCAATGAAACTATCGTTGCCATAACCTGAAAAGAAGCCTCCATCTCCTGGAAATACACTAGAATTGTAAAACATCAGAACCTTCATAGCCTGTTCAGAGAGCTGAGGCCCAGAATGCAACCTAATTGACTCTAGCTGCAGGAATGGGGTAGGAGGTAGATAGTGGTGGACCCAAATCACCAGCCTTGAGGTAACCCTTTCCCCTTAATAAGGATGAGAGAGGTGATGAGTATAGACTCAAGAAAACATGATCCTTCTGCCAGTTTCATGTCTGACATCAAGACAAAGCCCACCATTCTGCAGAAGTTAGAGTATTCAGTGGATTATTACATATTCATTGCATGGAACAGTCTTAAGACCTTCCTAGAACAACAATCACAGTGTTAGGTTTGTGCAAAGATTTTGAACAAAAAGGTGGCTGATGGCTGAGCATACCTCTGTATGTACCTCAGACAGTATTGATGGCCAGTTCATAGAGCTGTTGATGACATGACTTAGTGAGGTTGAAAACACCCTGTTCACATTGTCACTCTTGCCACGCACAACCAAGATGCCTGCATATGCTCCTGGCCCCTGTGGTTCTATGAGCCCAGAACTTATTTCATCCTGAAGTACGTTCATCCTCAGGAGAAGGGAGGGAAGGTTCTCCAGGTCACCATGATCTCTCTGAGACATGCAGTAGTGAGGAGCAGGGTTTCTATGAGGTTTGTGAAAGTTGGGTTGAAATGGGTGTTGGTCACCCCTTGAGTCTGGGATGTACCACTAACAGTGAAGCGTAAGGCTGGACTTATACCTCAATCCTGTGAATTTCAAAGCAGGATCTTGGAAAGAGTTCCCAAGGCAACAGTACCTAGGGTTGAGGGGAAGATAGGAAGGGGAACTTTGTGTCTTGCCCACCTCTGAATCCATGGGGAGAAAGGAAAATTTAAGGGCTTTGAACAGGTTTAGGTGAATCTTTGACTTAAAATTCTTCGTTGGGTCCTCTTTTTCTCCTACAGCAATAGATCTCAATTCTCCTATTTTTTTGTAACAAATAATTCTGTAATGTTTGTTTTATTTACCTGAAATAAAGTTCATTCATAAGTACAAATGTTCTATACACATTTAAAACAAAATGAAACAAAGAAACTAAAAAACTAAGATGTTCTAACTGTAGTATGAAGGAGAAATTTTATGTTTGTATGTTTGTCAAGATTCGCAATACAAAGGAGAAATTTTAAAAAGGAATAAAATAAAATTATGTATCTTCAATAATAAGTGCCTGGACATAAAAAACTAGAGGACACAGTAAAGTAGACAGATGCTTACACCTATTTGTTGACTCAGCATGAACATTACAGCTACATATGTTGATCTATACAGGCACACATATTGGGAACACAAGCAAGAGTGGTTTTATGTGGTGGTATGATTTTTTAAAGTTGTGAACAATGTTTGGACATTAAAATTATTATTTTTCTCAATTTACAAAGTAGTGGCAATGCTAAAAAATTCAGTGGATGTTAAACTATATAAAAACACTTAGGTAGTTTTTACATTAAATAGAGTTTTGGTTCTGCACAAAACTGATAATGATAAACAGTTTTTTCACTGACGTAAATGAATGTCCAGTGGATGTGGGATGTTTCTTCATTCCATGGGAATGCTCCTTAAAAGGGAAGGCATCTAGCGTCCTCAGCTCCTACCCATTAAATGCCAGGAGCATCTGCCAATCACTGTGACAGCCAAAATAACCTTCTCTTTCAAATTTTCAAAATGCCCCTGGCAGCAATACCTCCCTATGCAGAATCCCTGTCTGCAGGGTTAAATCCAGACTCCCCAGCACATCATACAAGGCCTGCCATCATCAGCCCTTTGCAGGCAGCCCTGCCTTGCAAGATCATCAACACCTGGTTGCTTATAGCTCTTCATGCACCTGGCGCTATGATATCTTTGCATCTTTGCCGGTGCTGTGCTCTGCAGCAGACATGACTAATGTATCCTTTAAGAAAATCTTTCCCCAGTTTCCAGGCTGCGTTATATATTCCTCCTTACATTTCTCTGCTTGACTCTAGCTTTATATTTAGAGATCTGCATAATCCAGTCCTCTCCTCTTTTTTGTGAGTTCCTTGGGGATACTGTGTCTTACCTGTGATTGAATCCCCAACATCTAGCGCAATACCTGGCACCCAAATGGGCTCTCAATTTCTATATGGTGAAATGCTGAGTCATTAGAGTCATGAGACTAATGGACTTACCTAGAAGTGGGCAAAGAGAGAAGAAAAATATGGCTACAGGTCAGTGGTAATGAAGAGAAGGACTGACCAGATGGCAGGGAGGAGAAGGAGAACATGTCAGTGTCATTGAAAACTATGGGAAAAGATATTCAAGGAGTACATGGCCAGCTGGTTTCTGGATTATATGAAATTCATAGAGCTAAGATACAGAAAATGAAATTAGGGTTTTTAAAACAAGCACAATCACTGAGAAACTCTCAAAAGTGAGTTTCATTAGAGTGGGTCTCTAATGAAACAGCTAGCAGATATTTAAGATTGGATAGGAAATGGAGGCACTTGCCATGAATCACGAGCTCAAGGAAACATAGCTCTCTATTGATATTCCTCAAAATGAAAATAACTTCTTTTAGTGTGAAGATAAATTGTAAAGTGTATAAGTAATATATGAAAAACTCGGAAAGTAAAAATCATCCCCAATCTTCAACTCTATGGTAAAAACTTTATGTGTTAGTAAACATTCTCTTAGAAAACTTTCTATGCAAATAAAAAAATTTTATAAAAATAGAAGAGAATTTCTCTTTTTTTGCTTAGTGCATTTGATAGTCTATGGAACTGTTTTCAGGATCTATTAAAACTGTTTTTACATCTAGCAAAGTATTTGTATAATTTTTGAAATGCTCATTGTCTCATTACTTCATTGTTACAGATGACAATTAAAGGTTAGAGATATTTCACTGGTAATAGAAATGGATATAATTTACTCTGGGAAACTTGGCTTTCAAATGACAACCATCTGATTAAAATTGCATACTTCTCCTTTGGGTTTAGTGTTCTTATGAATAAACAACTTTGCAATTCGCTTGTGTTTTGGGGTAACAGATCCATTCAGTGTTTGCCTCACCTTGTCTTCACTAAAGTCTAAGCTCTGAGGGAAATTCCTGGATAGGATCTTGCCTTTAAATTGTGAATTAAGACCTGGTGAAAACCTGGGGACAAACTCTTCTTCTCTTGTTTTGGGGAAAAGTTGCTGGACCTTTTAGTTCCTCTCTGCTCCCCCAAGAAATGGGGCGTCTCTAAGGCTTTGTCTTGTGCCTTGCTTACCTAACTATGAACTTTTGACTGCCCTCCCTATTGTACAGAGGAATGAGACCTGCAGTGGGAGTTAAGAGAACTTGGGTCTACTAAAATCAAGGACTTGGTTCATTAGCCTTCAAATTTCTTCCTAGGTCTAAGAGTCTGGGAGTGCCTGAAGCAGCAGAGAATAGGATATTTCCATTTTATTTTCAGGAAGCTTTAGGGTCAAACTTAAGCGTGAATCTTTCAGCCTAGCGTATGAGATGCAGCTCATCTGCTCAGCAAATAACGATATTGGAAACTCTCCCTTTTTCCCTAATCTGTACTTTGGTGCCAGAGTAAAATCTTTCCTGCAAACTTACAAATGAAGACAAAAATCCCTGAATCCAAGTGCAGCAAAAAAGATACAGAGTCAGATGTAAATATGAGCTTGCCCAGTCTTTCTCAAAGGAATATTGTTTGTTCTTATATAAAAATTGGTGATTAAAAAGGATATGGAATTATAACATTTAGATGCTGCATTAGACGTTAGAAATTACATATGAGGAGTAGGTTTCAATTTCCTCATCCATGACAAGGATCAATTTTCCTGAGTCAAATAGCTATATTGTGTTATAGGCAGGACTAGAAGCAATATCTCTCAACTCCCTGTGTGTTCTCTCTGTCTCTCTCTCATATAACATGCCACTCAGCTGAAGAACATATATGAATATACATATATAGATTCACATACATATATGCAGAGTCATAAAACACATCCAGCATTTAGGCATATAATAGGGCACATTTTACTTTTCTTCTCAAAAGTGCCCACAGCTATTTATTCTGAACATCTGGAATAATGAATCTTTAAACAAAATACAATGCGCATAATGCCAGGCACACTTAATCCCCCTTTTGAATGAATTACCAAAAGCAGTGTGAAGGAAAGAATTCAGTAGATCTAACAGAACCAATCTTTAATATCACAGCTAATATATTATGACACAAAAATCTCTCTTGAAGTAGATTTATTCATTATGGAAGCTTGTCACATGGGCTGAAAACAAGCCAGAATACCACATCCAAAAGCAATGACAAATGACCATCCCTGGACAAGAGAAAGTGTCCAGTGAGGTTTCTATGGTATTGGAGTAGAGCCAGGTTTATTTAATATCTTTATTCATGATCTGGTAGAGGGCAAGTGGGAGGCAAACAGTTTCCCCTGCTAGTATGATAAATGTATTAAGTTGGCAGCTGTTAAAAATTGTAACCATAGTGGATATAATGCACCATGAAAAAGAGAAGCTAGAAATATGGCAGAAAATCATGAAATGAGATTCAATTTGGAAATATGAATGCTGATACAATTGGGAATTATAATATGAAGCAGGGAAATTGAGCCAAAATCTAGCCTGAAGGGAGAGAAAAAGAGCAAGTAACAAAAATCACAGTACTTTATATTCCCAAACAGGATTCACCACTTCCAAGGATGCAGTGTAAAACTTTACATATTTGCAAACATTATATGAGCCAGAGTGTGCAAATTAGAAGGTTATAACAAGATAACAGAGGGTCATATCAGGTCAGTAACCAAGAAGGGTCACTCTGGTAAGGCCCACAAAACAAGTTGGTAGCACTTCCAGAAAAGCCAGGAGATTTGCATTAAGCAGATCTATTAGGCAGCCTCAGATGACTGGAAGCTGCTCAGAATAGAAAGGTTTTTGGACTCCAGGAAGATGGAGTAGGTGGTGGGTGAAGGCCATTTTAAAGGTCTGCCTATGGCAGTCAACCTGTGGGTAATTAAGAACCAAAGCATTGGAATGGGTAATTTAGTCCCTCAAGTAGAAGGTAAAAATAAAATTCTAATGCCATGATTGTTTAGCTATGACTAATAGGCAGAATGCAGTCCAACTACTATTTTTTTTTATGTTTCAAACATTATATCTTCCAAATAGTGCTATTCATACAGAAGTGATGTGGAGGTCTCAAGTGAAATCTAAGATGAATGGATCTGCCAGGAGAATGCAAGAATTTATTTAAAAAAAAAAACTCATCTCCAGACACTTTTAGAGCTATTTTGGGGATATTACTATTTGTTTTTTTGGATTATTTTCTAGAAGCATCAACTTTGAAATCAATCAGACCTAGGTTTAAATTCTAGTTCCACTCCTTCCTGTCAGGGAGTCACTGAAAATCTATTATCCTTGGTTTCTTCATCTGTTAAAGGTGGATAATTGTAGAAGTCTCTCAAGATTGATTCACAGGCTTAATGCATTAAGTATAAGCATCACATTGCCTAATGCCAATTCATAGAAAGTATTCATAAAAGAGACACAGTAAAATTCTATCAGATATGGTAAAGTAGAGTAGATAAGAAACACATAGTTCAAATCTCAGTTCTTCCCAGCTCTCTGATTTAGGTCAGGTTAGCCTCTGTGCCTCTGTTTCTGAATTATAAAAATGCAAAGAATAATAGTACCAGTCTTTTTATATGGTTGTTCTGAGATTTAAATGAGAAAACACATGTAAAGTTCTTAGACCAGTCCCTGGAATATAATAACCACCAGAAACAAATTAGCTGCTATGAACTCACATGTTAAATTCAAGAGGGTCTAAACTCCAAATATATTAAATAAAATGTAATTGATTAGGTCATTCGGATTGCATTTCTTCATCTTAACTGGTAAGCCTGAGTGTTATAGCTGTAGTCTAAACTTTGGGGTGTCTGGGAAACCATGGCCTGTGGTGATTAATCCTGGAGTCAGGCACCCTGTGTTCAAATCCTGGCTCTGACTCTCACTAGCTGTGCTGTTGTGACCATATGATTTAACCTCTCAAAACTCCAGTTTCCTTATCTGTAAAATAATTGCTATCTTTCGGGTTTGCTGTTGTGGATATTCAAGGACCTAATGCCACTATGGTTAGAGTGGACAGGGCATTTTTGGAGGCTGATGTGCTCCCTGTGCCTACCGTGACCGCCCCATGTAGTCCAAAGAGTTGGGAACAGCTGATAAAATTTATATTCTATTCCTCCTGTCTTGTGGGTCAGCGTCTCCTGGCTAGTTCCTAAAACTGGGAACAGTTCCAGGAACAAGCTGCAGCTGAGGACACAGAGAACAGAACTGAGAACAGAAATCAGGGACAGTGGGAGTCATAGCTGTGGGCAAACTCAGAGCCTTGCAGTGGAAATTGGCCAGACCTGGTGTCATTGGGCAATGACCATGGGGAGGAAGACACAAACAAGAAATATCGGTACGGTCTTAAAGATACAGAAAAGACTTTGAAGGCAAAAGAAAGGATCAAGTGGTTTCTGTGGGTGGGTATGTGGGGAGTTAAGGATGAGGAGAGCTCTGGAAAAAACCTCTGATACTCAAATGTCTTTTTTCATTATGTTACTAACAGTACATATGAAATATGACATGGATTTTGAAACCCTGCAATAAATTGATTAACTAGCGATGGTTTTGTGTCCATTCACAAAGCATGGATTTAACGTAAGTGAATCTATCCAGAAGGCATTCTTTTTTGTCCTTCAAAATAATCAAGTTTTATTGTAGACGGTCCAAATTGGAAAGGCTAGATGAGGTAATAGAATAGCATCTTTTCATATTAAATATTTCTCCCCCACAGAACACTTTGTTTTCTCAGTCCACTGGAGGCAGAAGAACAGATATAAATTTTGTAACAAAGAAAACAAAATATCTCCCTTAAAAGGAGTTAGAAACCTGGAAGGAAAACAGAGGGTTCCACAAACACTGGACATACAATTAACATTATTAATGATTGTTTTAGTTTCCCGGCTGCTACAACAAATACCATACAACAGGTTGGCTTAACAACAGGAATTTATTGGGTCATAGTTTCAGAGGCTAGAAGGCTTGCTTCCTCCTGGAGTTAAGTATCTTCTGGCTGGCTGGCAGTCTTCAGGGTTCTTTGTCTTTTCCGTCACATGAGCATGGCCATGTCTTCTACTTTCTACTCCTGATTCTGTTGACTTCTGGCTCCTGTATACTCCTTGGGGCTTCTCTCTCCATCTGACTTTCACTCTGCTAATAAAGGACTCCAATAATCTAAATTAAAGCCCAACTTGATTCAGTTGGGTCACACTGTAAATGAGATCTTATTTATAGTGGGTCCACTACCACCAGAATGCAAAACAAGACCAAGAAAATGCCCAAACTGGGGTACATTATTCAATCCACCATCATGTATGACAAAGTTAGACATAATGGAATAAAATTAGGCAAAGTAAAATTAATCCCAAGCCTGCAAATAAGGATCCAAAATGTAAACAGGCAGTATAGACATGTATTAGTTCATTTGCCTTGCACTTTGCAGAGTGAGGCCCACAGATTAAAGCCAGCGAGTTCTTGTTCATAAATTACTCCTAGGAGTCAGTTTGCATTTTTAGAAGCAATTCAACTCCAAGGACATTTGATAGTTATTAATGTAAAAATGAATTTGCTTATGGTACCATGAGGAACTTGTAAGAATTAAAAGAGAGATCCGGAATGAATTCAGCACTTTGGGAATTTGGCCAACAGTAAGATAAATAAGGGTGAGGACAGACCCTTCTGAACTCGGACAAGTCAAAAGTAGGATCAAGATTTACATGCATTTCTTCAGTGATTCCTTTCTATGGCTACATGATATTCTACTGGATGAATGTACCATAGTGTATTTATCCTTTCATTTGTTGATGGACACTTGAGTTACTTCCACCTATTGGCTATTGTGCTTAGTGTTACTATGAATATTTGTGCACAAGTATCTGTTTGAGCCCATCTTTTCAATTTCTTTGGGTAGATACCTAAAATGTATCTGCTATTTTTGTTGTTGTTGTTGCTGTGTTTTCTTTATATGCAAGAATTCATTGCCAAATCAAAGATCTTGAAGATCTTCCCCTGCTATCTTTTAAAAGTTGCGTAGTTTTAGCTCTTATATTTAGGTACTTGTTCCATTCTGAATGGATTTTTTTCTTGCATAGGATATGAGTTAAGAGGTCTAACCTCATTCTATCACATGTGAAAATCCAGTTTTCCCAGCCCTATTCATTGAAGAGACTATTCTTTTCCCATTTTGCAGGTACTTAACACCCTTCTTAAAAATCAGCTGGCCATATATGTGTAGTCTAGTTCTGGAGTTTCAAGTCTTTCTAGCAGGATCTGTGTCTATCCTTACACCAGTACCACATAGTTTTGACCACTGTGTCTCTGTAGTAAGTTTTGAAATTGGGAAGTGTGAGTCCTCCAACTTTTTTCTTCTTTAACAAGATTGTTTTGACTACATGGAGACCTCGCAATTCCATGTGAAAATGAGGATTAGCTTTTCCATTTCTGCAAAAAAGGTTTATGGAATTTTTATAGGGTTTGTATTAAATTTGTAGATTACTTTGTGAACTATTGACATCATAACAATAGTAAGTCTTCTAATCTATGAGAAATGACATCTTGTCATTTATTTAAGTATTTAAATTTCTTCATACAATATTTTATAGATTTCATTACACAAATCTTTCACCTCCTTAGTTAGATTTATTCCTAGATGTTGTTACCTTTTAAATGTTATTATAAATGGAAATGTTTTTTTAATTTCAATTCAAATTCTTCATTGCTAGTGTACAGAAAAGCAATTTATCTTTTTGTTTTGATCTTGAGTTCAGCAACTTTGCTGCATTTATTAGTTCTAGTAGGTTTCTTATAGATTCCTTGGGATTTTCTCTATATAGGATCATGTCATCTGGAAATAAGATAGTCTTACTTCTTTTTTTCCAATTTAGATGGCTTTTACGTCGGATTGCTCTGTAATTATACAGTTTAATGTAGAATACTGTACAGTGTAGTGTAGAATAGCTTATAAGGACTCTAGTCATATTGGACTAAGGATCACCCTTATTTGGTTTGACCTCATCTTAACTAATGATATCTTCAGAGAGCCTATTAACAACTGAGTTAACATCAGTAGCGCCAGGGGTTAAGATTTGAACATGTCTTTATGGGAGACATGATTCAATCCATAACAATTTGCCCTCTAGACCTCAAAAAGACATGTTCTTCCCACATGAAAAATACATTTACCCCATCCCAAAAGCCTTAAGAGGTTCAAGTAACAAATCTGTGTCTGAAATCTCATTTAAATCAGTCATGAGTGTGGTCCATCATGGGGCAAAATTCCTCTCCCTCTGTGGACCTTTGAAATCTAGAAAACAAGTTATCTGCTTCCAAACTACAGTAGCAGGGCAGGCATGGGATAGGCACTCCCATTCCAAATAGGAGAGATTGGAGCACAAAAGGGGGGGTATGGTTTCCAAGCAAATCCAAAACCCAACATGGAAAATTCCATTTGATCAAGAGCTAAGAATAACCCATGGCTTGATGCTTTGTACCCTGGGCCTATTAGAGCAGCAACCCCACCCTCTCTGAGCAGTGGGCTGTCAGGCATCCTATCTTTGAATACTAGGCCAAAGGACTCACCCTCCCAAATGTTGGAGTGCCCCCTCTCTCTTGGCCCATGCAGGTGTCTACTGCTCAGAACTTTACTTCCACAGTTGAGCCATTGGTATCATTCTTCCTTCATTTTGCCCAAGCTCTCTCTCTCTCTCAGTCCATACTGGGAGTGTTTCTTACAAAACTCTCAAAAAATACATCAGTCTTCTATGGAATTCAAGAGAACCCAAGCTATCAGATCTTCCACCGATTTTCCTGGGTCACTGCATGTCTATTCCTGACTTACTCTAAAATGATTGATTAAATCCATGAGTCAAATGCCTATCTTTTTAGGAAATGGTTGTTGAGTTACACCCTCATGGGGAGCCCCATTCTCTGTGAACTCAGCATCCAAGAATTCAGTGAGGGCACAGTTAGGGCCCCTTCTGGTCCCATTCTCAGAGCATGCTATCTGGATAAGCTGAGAAATTTCCAAATTATCAAGTGCTGTTCCTTTTCACTTGACAGTTCTGTCCTCAATTTATCTCTTTTCTCATATATTTTATATAAGCAGCAAGGAAAAGCCCGGCTGCATCTTCCATACATTGCATGAAACTCTCCTCACCCAAGTCCATTGCTTACAAGTTCTGCCTTACATGTGCCATCAGAATATACTTTTACCAAGTTTTCAGCCACTTTATAACAACAATCACCTTTCTTCCAATTTCCAATAACAAATTCATCATTTCCTTCTAAGACATCACTGGAGATGTTTTTAACATACATATTTCTACCAACATTTTCTTCAAGGCAGCTATGGTGGTTTAAACTGTATGTACCCCCAGAAAACATGTCCTTAAATTTAATCCATTCTTGTATTTGTGAGCCCAATGTCAATCAAAAGGACCTTTTGATGAGGTTACTTTCAGTTAAGGAGTAGCCCAGTGTGCCGGTTTGAAACTATTATATACACCAGAAAAGCCATGCTTTATTCTTGATCCAATCTTGTAGGATCAGACCTATAGTTTAGAGTGGAAACTTCGATTAGATTGTTTCCATGGAGATAGACCTACTCAATTTTGGGTATAATCTTACTGAAATTTTCCAGAGGCCTACAACCTCCAGATGGGTTCCAAGTCCATAGCCCAGCCTCTCCAGAACATCAGATAGTTCCATCTCCCTACCTCGTATTAGTGACAGACCCTTCCAATATCAACAATTTAGAATTGCCATAGCCAAAACAACCCCAAGGAGAGGTATGGAAAGATCAAAGGTGATGGTGGAATTATACATAGAAGACAGGACTTGACAAATGAATATGAATGCTGAATCATTAAATTGATATTTCTTTTAGTCTCCAGTATTTTAGGGCAGCTAGAAGTAAAAACCTAAAATTGTGAAATGTAACCCATGTCAAAGTCTGAAACATGTTCTACAACTAATTGTGGTGTTGTGCTTGGAAATTTATAGCTTTTTTGTATATATGTTATTGTTCACAAAAAAAGTCGATTGTGATGATAAAAAAATTAAGCCCTCTCGCCTCCTATATTCTGGAGCACCTAGAAGGAAAAAATATGGGAGGATGGTATGGTAGCCCATGACAAACTCTGGGATCTATCCTGTAACAGCTTTTTGAAGAGTGCTTTGAAAACTATCGCTTTTTCATTTCTTTGCTTTGCATATATGTTATACTATACAATTAAAAAAGTTTAAAAAAAATTCTTCCAGCCTGTACCCATTAGCCAGTTCCAAAGCTATCTCTACATTTTGTGACAGCAGCACCCCACATCCAAGTACCAAAAACTGTCTTAGTTTGTCAAAGTTAATGTAACAAACTACCACAGACTAGTTTATTTAAACAACATGAATTTAGCATCTCACATTTCTGAAGTTGTCAAAAGAAGCAAAGTAACCACTATAGTCAAAGCTTTGGGTTTACTGGAAGAGAAACCATTTGAACAGGGAGATCTCGAAGAGAAGTAAGAGTCTCAAATGGTGAGCAGGTTATGTTGGCTTATAAAAGCAATTAGTGGATTTCCAAAGAGGAAGTTACACTCATTGGTTAACATTTAAGTTTTTATTACAAAAGAGGGTCTCACAAAGTAGTGAGCAATTAGGTTAGTTATTATAGAATACTTCCTCATTTCTGATAAGTTATCTGTATTGGACTAAAACCAGTTTGTTCTCAAATTTTGCTTAAACTGCAATTTTTGCAGGCTGTATTCTATTTTTTCAGGATGCCCGTTTTTGCTTTACTTTTTTGAAAGTCCCTGTCATTTCTTGGAAAGGAGTTGCTCCTGGCAGCATTATTGCAGGCAGCTATTTTATTTTACTTATCAAAGTCCCTCTATTCCTAGTTTTCAGAGTGTTTTAATCAGGAGAGTTGAATATTGACAAATGCCTTTTCTCCATCTAATGAGATGATTATGTGGTTCTTTTATCATTCTATTAAAGTCGTATATTACCTTGATGAATTTTGTATGTTGAACCACCCTTACATATACCACTTGGTCATGGTACATAATCCTTCTTATGCTGTGGGGTACACAGGTAGTTTAGTGGTTAGAATGCCTGCCTTCTATGCAGAAGACCCGGGTTCGATTCCTGGACCATGCACTCTGTGACCCCCCCCCCAAAAAAAATCTTGCTGTGGTACCATATCTTGGTGGTGCCTTCTTGAGTTTTTGATCAAGAATATTATGAAAATGCCTGGGCCATTTCAACATCTTCTGAAAATTTTTGAGGTGAATTAAATTTTTCTCCCTTTAAATACTTTTTTTCCAGAGGTATGAACAGTGACATTGATAATATAATAATGATGGTACAAGGGTACAGGAAGAGCAGTCCGATCCATTCCTTTCCTCTCAAGTAGTTGGGACCCTATACAAACTACCCTTGATAAGCAAGAATTGGGCTGAAATTTAGAGATCTGTTGACTAGAAGATATCCATTGGCCCATTCCAATATTTCTCCCACCTCAATTCCTCATGCTGCAATTTCTATATACTATGGAAAGGTTACCTTTACATGTTGGTAATATTTCTTTGAGCTGTTTACTGTTACTTGACATCACTAAAGTTAGTCATTGATGACTTCACATTTCATTATAATCACCTCAGATCAGACTGTGAGTGAGGTTGTTTGGCTACATTTAGAGAAAAAAACATTTTTAGCTGGAGCTGTTTTCTCCCTGCTCAATGTGGAAAAACTATCACACTGGATGATTTTCTCAATTGTATCGTTTCTCCAAATGATGTGTGATCTCCAAACCTAAAAGCTAGTGCCATTTGGGCACATCTCCATTGGGTGGCAGTACATGTTCAGAACCCAACACTGCTAGCAGTTTGACACTTTATTTCTGAAATGGAATTTGTACTTTATTTTCTTGAATTTTCATACCTGTCTTTTCAAAGAGGCAATCCATTGACCATATAAATGGTAAAAGATGAACGGGAACTGAGCTAGCATTCAAAAGTTTATCATTGCAATTAACAATTGCAGAGTCCACATATGTTTTGTTCTCTACTGTATAACTAATATGTAGTTCACTGCCCAGAAAATAGTGATCATTTAAGACAGCTTGAGTTTTTAAAAAATAATTTTATGCTGATATAAAATCCAAAGGCACATTCTGAATTCAGAAAAACAAATTTTCCTATCTATTCAACCCAGGGTTTCAGCCTAAAGTATCCCATACTTCATAATCTATGTTGTATTAAACTCAACTGATCATTTTGTATCTGGCACAGTTTAGAGAAATGTGCAAAATCCTGTTTTTGACACAGCACAGGTGGAAACCTTTCAAGTTACCACCTTCCATTAAATCATATATGTTCATGCAATCAAATTTCTATTTATTATATGTTTGTGTTCTACGATAGGATTTTAAAAAACTAGTCAATGGAAGCAAAAACAGCCAGTTAGAATGCTCATAGGTTTTTTTTTTAATCTTATTAATCTGTTTTGACTTTTTTTTTCATTAAAGATACATTTTAAACTGATTTATTGAGCTAGGTTGCATTTGAGCTAGGAAAATGCTTTTGGCAATAGACAAATACCATCTGTATTAAAGTAAACTTGGAATTATTTGCAAGAAAAGAGATTATTAGTACAAACCAAAAACAGAAAATGATCCCAAAATAGGCCCATGGAGAAAACCAAGGAAGAATATAAAGGTTTTGTTGAAAACATTTACAGCAAGTGTATTTTTCAACTGAATAATAATCAATTAAAATTTATTATTCCACAGTAGTAGTTTTAAGCTAACTTGCCTTACTAAATATTTCTTAGATGAATTGTAATAATTTTAATAAGCATAGAAAAATACAGTAATTAAAAACTAGTTTAGCTAAAATAACATACCCATATTTTAAAGTTCATATGCACATATAAGTAGATATTTTATATATCACATGACAGAAAATATAAGATTCTCTTTTCTATTGTTTTAATAGTTATAAAAAATTATCTTCTGATTTTTGCCAGTTAAGTGATAATTAAACAACATTTACAAATAAACCACAGAGAATTAGATTGATAAGCAACATAGTCTTGTTTTATCTTTCATTGATATAAGTATAATCAGCACAGAATGAAATGTTAAGAAATTTTAAAATTTAATCTTCCTTGGCCATTACTTGGAAACCTATCAGTGATACTGTATACCAAAGAAGTATAGCATATGAATCTATAAAGCAAGAATGCACCTTATTCATTAGTGATAGAACACATAGTGTGTATTATTTTTGTGTATTTCTTTTTAACAAACAACCAAACTCTATGTACTATAAAGAGATTTAAGATAATTCAAGATAATATAAATATAAGTCTTGGTCAGATGATTGTTCAAAAATAACACTGGGATGTTACATGAAGGTTTGGGCAAATTTAACTAAGACTTCAGTCCTTTAAAGACTCGTCACAGAGAGGGAATTAGTCCTTGAGCCTAAACTCTGCAAGATGTTCGTTTATAGTACTCTAATGCATGTGTTAATTAAAGTGTCTGAGGTGGGATAGAGTGAATCAAGTACAAATCATGCCTATTTTCTATTTGGTAGTTCTTCCTGTTCACATCCCTGTTGAGAGATAATAAAAATGGGGTGCGGTTGAATAAATGTGGAAGGAGTTAAGTGTTTCACATTCCCTGTTGCTGCCTTGGAGCACGTCTGAACCATAATCTGCCCCAAGCTGTTGCTTGGGTAAACAGTGGAAAGCTTCAACATGCGGTCCATAAGAAGCCTTTGCCGACAAATGATGTCAGATATTTTTCAGTTGACTTAGAAAGACCGGGATTAAGAATCTCTGTGTACATCAGCCAATGAAGAGCTTCAGAAAAGTTTGAGATACTTTCCTTTATGGTAGAATTGGGTAATGCTTATAAATTAGTATCAATAGAATTAATGAGATATCATGAGAATTTAACATTCCACAGAGGCAGGTTAATTTAAACCCTGTTTCAGTGAAGAATGTTAGTTTTGGATTGGAAGTAAAGCCGCAATTCTGACTTGCCAGTAATTAGTACGATCGAGTTGTATTCTTTCCGACCTTGTCTAAGTGCCATTTATCAAATACTAGTAGAGTGAATTTTGAATAGAAACCTGAAGATGATAGGTCTGATTGCAAAATCTCACCCCTGAGCAGGCTGGAAATAGCTGGATGTTTTTCCCCCTGACAACCCCAAAATCATATACTTGAAGGTACTTTATCTCCATGAGTTCCTTTACCTGCACTGCTGTTTTCTTTAATTCTTCACATGGATGACTCCACATCAAACCTCAGGGCCCAACTCCAGATGCCACTTCCACAGAGAGGTGTTTCCTGACCACATGTCAGCAAGAGGCTCTTGGCCACCTCTGTATTTATCAAATCACTGTGTGGATTTATCAGAATTATATTACATATTTTTAAATTTTATTTACTTACTTGCCAATTTTATTAGCAAAGTTATTGGTTTACAGAACAATCATGCAGTAATACAGGATTCCGATATTCCACCCAAATGGTACATTTGTTAAAATTGACGAAAGCACATTTTACATGAAAGTCTATCATTTAACTTTGGGTTCAATGTTCGTGTGGTATAATGCCATGGATTTTTTTAAATAAAAATTTTATTCCATTACCATTTATACAATCTAACACCTATCATTTCAATCATATCAGATATTAATTTCAGTGCTCTTAATTGTGTTTACATTGTTGTGCTATCATCACCATCATCCATTACCAAAACATTCCCATCATTCCAAATAAGAATGCTGTCCTTTTTGAGACTTTACTTCCCATTTGCTATGCCCATCCCATCCCCTGGTAACCTATAGTATAGATTTTGACTTTATGAGTTTGCTTGTTCTAATTGCTCAAAAAGGTGAGGTCATACAATATTTGTCCTTCTGTGTCTTCAAGGTTTATCCATGTTGTCTCATATCAGGACTTCACTCCTTTTTACTGCTAAATAGTATTCCATTGTTATGTATATACCACATTTGTTTATCCATTCATTAGTTCATAGACACTTTGGTTATTTCCATCTTCCAGTGACTGGGAATAATGCCTCAAAGAGCATCAACACACAAATCTCAGTTAGAGTCTTTGCTTTCAATTCTTTTGGCTATATACCTAATTTAGCCAGATTATAAGATATTTCTATACTGAGCTTTCTGAAGAACTGCCAAACCATCTTCTACAGTGGCTGCACAATTTTATATTGTCACCAGCACTGAATGAGTGGTCCTATTTCTCCAAATTCTCTCCAACACTTATTTTCCTTTTTCTTTTTAAGAGCAGCCATCCTAATGGGTGTGTGTTTAAGTTTGCTAATGTGCTAAATGCAATATACCAGCAATGGGTTGGCTTTATAAAGGAAATTTATTAAGTTACAAGTTTTCTGTTCTAAGGCCATAAAAATGTCCAAATTAAGGCATCCACAGAAAGATACTGTTCTAGTTTGCTAGCTGCCAGAATGCAATATACCAGAAACAAAAGGGCTTTTTTAAAAAGGGAATTTAATAAGTTGCTAGTTCATATTTCTAAGGCCATGAAAATGTCCCAATTAAAGCAAGTCTATAAAAATGTCCAAATTAAGTCACAAGAGGTTACCTTCACTTAAGAAAAGCCAATGACATTCAGGGTTTCTCTCTGAACTGGAAAGGCATCTGGTGAACATGAAAATGTCTGCTAGCTTTCTCTCCAGGCTTCTTGTTTCATGAAGCTCCCAGAGGAACGTAATCCTTCCTCGTCTCCAAAGCTCTCTGGCTGCATGGGCTCTGTGATTCTCGAGGCTCTGCAGTGGCTCTCTCGTGGCTTTAAAAAAAGGACTTTCAAATGAGACAAAATGAAATGTCAATGGCTGAGAGATTCCAAACAGAGTTGAGAGGTTATCTTGGAGGTTATTCTTATGCATTAAGTAGATATCACCTTTTTAGTTAAGGTGTGATGGAGAGGCTGGAGGGAACTGCCTGAAAATGCAGAGCTGTGTTCCAGCAGCCATGTTTCTTAAAGATGATTGTATAATGATATAGCTTTCACAATGTGACTGCGTGATTGTGAAAACTTGTGTCTGATGTTCCTTTTATCTATCTTACCAACAGACGAGTAAAACATGTGGATTAAAAATAAATAAATAATAGGGGGAACAAATGTTAAAAAAAAAGGCGGTACTGTCTTCAAAATGTTTCCTCTTTTAAAGAATTCCAGTAAACTAATCAAGACCCACCTGGAATAGGTGGAGTCACATTTCCCTCTATTCAAAAGTTAATACCCACAATTGGGTGAGTCACATTTCCATGGGAACAATCAAAAAGCTCCCAGCCAGCAATGCTGAATCCTCATTCATTAAAGACATGACATTTCTGGGGTCCACCACAGATTCAAGCTGGCACACATATTTTGACTCAAGAAAGACTGATGGAGTCCAGAACACCTCTGTCAGCTAGGAAGGTACATGGCAGGTATCTGCTGGTCCTTTGGCTTCTGATTTCAAACAGCTTCCCTGGACCATTTTTTTTCTGCATCTCAAAATGTCTCTTTCTGTGTTGGCTCTGAGCTTTTTCTAAAATGGTGCCCTCTCCAAGGATTCCAGTAAGCAGATTAATACCCAGTTGAATAGGTGGAGACACATCTCCATGGAAATCACCTAATCAAAATGTCCTACCCACAACTGAGTGGGTCACATCTCCATGGAAACAACTTATTAAAAAAGATCCTACCCTACAATAGTAAATCAGGAGTAAAGAACTTGACTTTTGAGGGTACAGAACAGTTTCAAACTGCATAGTGTGAAATGGTATCTCACTGTGGTTTTGATTTTCATTTCCGTTATGGATTATGATTTGGACATCTTTTCTTGTGCCTCCTTGCCATTTGTATATCTTCTTTGAAGAGATGTCTCTTAAAGTCTTTTCCCATTTTTAAATTGGGTTGTCTTTTTGTTGTTAAATTGAGGAATTTCCTTATATATCCTGGATATTAAATCTTTATTATATATCTAGTTTCAAAATATTCTTCCCTTTGCATTGGTTGTCATTTTGCTTTTATGATAAAGTTCTTTGAGGAGCAAAATTTTTAATTTTGGTGAGGTCCCATTTATCTATTTTCTCTTTTGTTGCTTGTGCAAAGTCTACAAAACCATTATCTAATATAAGGTCCTAAAGATGCTACCCTACACTATTTTCTAGGAGTTTAATAGCTTTAGATCTTATCTTAAGGTCTTTGACACATTTTGAGTTTATTTTTGTATATGGTGTGAAGGGTCCTCCTATTTTCTTGCAAATGCAGTTTTCTCAGCACCAGTTATGGAAGAGGCTATTCTTTCCCAATTGAGGTCTTTGCCCTCTTATCAAAAATCAGTTAATTGTAAATGTGAGAGTTGATTTCTGAGCTCTCAATTCTCTTCCATTGGTCTACATATGTACCCTTGTTCCCGTACCAAGCTGTTTTGAGTATTGTGGTTTGGAATAAGTTTTAAGACTGGAAAGTGTGAGTTCTCCAACTTCATTCTTCTTTCTCAAGATGGCTTTAGCTGTTTGGGGCCACTTACCCTTCCATATACATTTTTCATGTCTGCAAAGGTTATTGGAATTTTGATTAGGATTGTATTGAATCTATAAATTGCTTTGGGTAGTATTGATATCTTAATGATATTTAGTTTTCCAATCCATGAACATGGAATATCTTTCCATTTATTGGTCCTTTATAATTTCTTTTAGCAGTGTATTGTGGTTTTCTTTGTACAAGTCCTTTACATCCTTGGTTAGGTTTACTCCTAGATATATTTGTTTCCTTTAGTTTCTCTTGGGAATGGAATTTTTTCTTGACTTCTTCTTCCAATTGCTCAATGCTTGTGTATAGAAACACTACTGATTTTTGGATACTGATCTTGCAGCCCACCACATTACTGAACTTATTAGCTCTAGGAGCTTTGTTGTGGTATTTTCAGGATTTTCTGTTTATAAAATCATATCATCTGCAAATAGGGAAATTTTACTTCTTCCTTTGGATGCTTTTATTTCTTCTTCTTGTCTAATTGCTCTGGCAAGAACTTCAAGTACAATGTTGAATAACAGTAGTGACAGTGGACATCTTTGTCTTATTTGAGCTCAGAGGGAAGGCTTTCATCCCTTCACCATTAAGTAGGATGTTAGCTGTGGGCTTTTTGCATATGCCCTTTATGATGCTGAAGATGTTTCCTTCTAATCATAGTATTCTAAGTGTTTTTATCAAGAAAAGTTGCCATACTTGTAAAATGGATTTTCTGCATAAATTGAGACAATCATGTTGATTTTTCCCTCATTCTGTTAGTGTAGTGTATTACATTAATTGATTTTCCTATGTTGAACAACCTTGCATACAGGGATAAATCCCACATGGCATGTAATTCTTTTAATATACTGTTGGATTTGGCTTGCTACTAATTCATGAAGATTTTTGCATCTATATTCACAAGAAATGTTGGTCTATTGTTTTATTTTCTTGTGGGTTCCATATCTGGCTTTGTTTTGAGGATGGTGTTACCCTTACAGAATGAATTAGGGAGTTTGAGCAGAATTGGGGTTAAGTCTTCTCGGAATATTTGGGGGAATTCTCCTCTGAAGCCATCTGGTTATGGACTTTTCTTTGCTGGAATTATTTTGATTATCAAGTCAATCACTTTACTAGTAATTGGTTTGTTAAGATCTTCTATTTCTTCTTGAGTCAATGTAAGTAGTTTGTGTGTTTCTAAGAATTTGTCTAAATCATGTAGATTATCTAATTTATTGGCACACAATTGTTCCTAGTATTCTCATATAGTCCTTTTTTTCACCAGAGTCATTAGTAATTGTGCTGGTTTGAAAGGATTTATGTACCCTAAAGAAGCCATGTTTTTAATCCTAATCCCATTTTGTAAAGTCAGCCAATTCTCTAATCCCTATTCAGTACAGTATGTTGGAAATTTTTAATTAGATTATCTCCATGGAGATGTGACTCAATCAAGTGTGGATATTAAACTTGCTTAAGTGGAGATGTGTTTCCATCCAATCCAGGTGGGTCTTGATTACTTTACTAGAATCCTTTAAAAGAGGGAGCATTTTGGAGAAAGCTTCAGAATGCCACAGCCAGGAGATGCAGAGAGTCCACCAGCCAGTGACTTTTGGAGATGAAGAAGGAAAATGCCTCCCTGGGGGCTTCATGAAGCAGGAAGCCTGGAGAGGAAGCTAGCAGAAACTGCACTGTTTGCCACGTGCTTTCCCAGATGAGAGGAAAACACTGACCATGTTCACAACGTGCCTTCCCATTTGAGAGAGAAACCCTGAACTTCATCAGCCTTATTGAATCAAGGTATCTTTCCCTAGATGCCTTCGATTGGACATTTCTATAGACTTGCTTTAATTGGGATATTTTCATGGCCTTAGAACTGTAAACCTGTAACTTATTAAATTCTCCTTTTTAAAAGCTATTCTGTTTTTGGCATATTGCATTCCAGTAGCTAGCAAACTAGAACAGTAATGTTCCACCTTTCATTTCTGGTTTCATTATTTGTATCCTCTCTTTTTTTTCTCTATGTTAGTCTAGATAAAGGTTTGTAAATGTTCTTGACCTTTTCAAAGAACCAACTTTTGGTTTTGTTTACTCTCTCTCTTTTTGTTCCCAAAGTATCTTTGTTCTGATATCTGTAATTTCCTTCCTTTTGCTAACCTAGGTTTAGTTTGCTCGTTTTTCTAGTTCTTCCAGTTTTGAGGTTATGTCTCTGATTTGAAGTCTTTCTTCTTTTTTAATGTAGGCACTGAGAGCTATAAATTCCCATCTCAGCACTGCTTGTGCTTCTTCTCAAATGTTTTAGTATGTTGTATTTTCATTCAACTCAAGATATTTCTTAATTTCACTTTTGATTTCTTCTTTAACCCATTGGTTGTTTAAGGTTATGTTGTTTAATTTCCAAATGTTTGTGAATTTTCCCTTTCTACCTCTGTTATTTATAGACTTTCTGTTGTGGTCAGACATTATACACTGTATGATTTCATAATTGAGACTTGTGACCCAGCACATGAACTGTCCTAGAGAATGGTCCATGTACACTAGAGAAGAATGTGTATTCTGTTTTCATGGGGTGTAGTATTCTATAAATGTCTTCTGGTTTAGTGGATTATTCAAGGTTTATACTACTCTTACTGATCTTCTGAATTGACATTCACTCAGTTACTGAGAGGGGTGTTTTAAAGTCTCCTATTATTAATGTAGAACCATATATTTTGAATGAAGAAAGTTTTGAATTTATCCCTTCAAATCTGTTAGCATTTTCTTCTTACATTTGGGGTTCTGCTGTTAGGTGCATATATATTTATAAATGTTACAACTTCTCCTTGAATTGTCCTCTTTACCAATTTGTAATGGCCCTCTTTGTCCCTTGTAACTGTTTTTTTTTACTTCAAGTCTATTTTATCCAATATTAGTATTGACACCTCAGGTCTCTTTTGGTTACTACTTCTATAGTATTTATTTCATCCTTTAACTTTCAATCTTCTTGATTTTTTGACATTAAGGTGGGTCTCTTGCAGATAACATATAGTTGGGTCATTTTTTTTTTTATCCATTCTGCATTTACAGTCACTCCTGATAATGCAAGACTTTCTTCCACCATTTTCTTATTTAGCCTTTGCAAACTTTATATCTTTTTAGTTCCTCACTTCCATTGTAGACTACTTTGATTTTTTTTTTTTACTTTTTTATGTTGTACCACATATTGAATGACTTCTCATTTCTATCTGGATATATTGCTCATCTGTTTTCCTTGCGGGTAACATGGAGTTAAAATTTAACATCCTAAATATATAGCAATCATATTTGGCTTGAAACTAACTTAACTTCCATAGCATGTGCATATACTTTTCCTATATCCCTCTCTTTCCCAACTAATTTTTATCCTTGTTACCACTTATGCCTTTATATACTGTATGTCAACAAACCTAAATTTATCAACATTTTTAATGCATTTGCATTATAGCACCTGTAGGAGGTAAGAAGTGGAGTCATGTACAAAACAATACAATATAATAATGCTGTCATTTATAGTAACCCAAATGCTTACCTTTCTTTATTCTGCTTTGAACCACTGTCTAGTATCCTTTCATTTTGGTCTGAAGAACTCCCCTTAGCATTGCTTCTAGGCCAGGTCTAGTGGTGTACCTGAATTTTTGTGTACCTCAAAATGTCTTAATCTCTCCCTCAGTTTTGAAAGAGAGTCTTGCCAGATATAAAATCTTTATATAGTGGTTGTTTGCCTTCTGCACTCCAAGTATTTCAAACCACTGCCTTATTACCTCTATGGTTTCTGATAAGAAATTGGCATTCAATCTAATTGGAACTTCCTTCTATGCAATATTTTGCTTTTCTCTTGCAGCCTGAACTTTCTCCTTGTCTTTCACATTTGATAGTATAAATGATATACGATGGGTGTATTTTTTCAAGCCTCTTGTCTTCAAGTTCCATGATTATTTCTTTGCCAGCTCCAATCTGCTCTTGAAGCCTCCCTGGGCATTTTTCATCTCAGTTATTTTGGTCTTCAACTCCAGTATTTCTGTTTGATTCCTTTTGAAAATTTCTATGTCTTTACTTTAGACTCTCATATTGTTCATTCATTGTTTTCCTGATATCCTTTAGTTCTTTCTTTGTGTTGTCATTCATCTCCTTGAGCATGTTTAAGAACACTTTAAAGACTTTGTTTAGTGTGTCCACATTCTTGTCTTCTTCACTGGTGTTTTCTTATTTTTAAACTCTTCTTTGGATGGGCCATCATTTCCTGTTTCTCTCTGTCTTTTACTTTTTTATTGCACACTGTACCTTTTATTATTTAAAAATGTTTAACTCTAGAATTTTCTCCTGAGGTTGTCTTTTCTTAATTTTTTTAACCAACTGGTGATAAAACAGAGAATTTCTTGAACTTCAGCCCTCCCCTGCCTGTAAACAGGGGAACTCCAAAGCAAATAATAAACAGAAGCCCAGGGCAAGAAAGAGGCCCAGGAAGATCAGGAAAACCTTGCATCTGCTTTTGTCTTTGGCAGACCATTCCTGATGGGAGGGCTGAAGCTCAGGCTGAGGATAAAAAATTTAAAATAATATTTAAAAAAAGAAATATCCTAATACAGGTATGGGACACCATTGAACACAGTAGTATATGCATTGCAGGTTCTCCCAGAAGGAGAAGACAGAGAGAAAGAGGCAGAAAAAAATAGTCAAAGGCATAATGACAAGAACTTCCCAAACAGCGAAATATCTGAATATGTACTTCCAAGAAGCTCAGAAAGCAACAAACAGATAAACATGAAGAAAAATATGCCTATCATGGATCAATTACAGTATCAAATGTAAAAGACAAGGAGAAAGTTCTGAAAGCTGCAAGAGAAAAGCAAAATATTACATACAAGGAAGTCCCAATTAGAATGAATGCTGATTTCTTATCAGAAGCCATAGAGGGAAGAAGGCAGTGGATTGAAATACTTAGAGTGAAGAAGGAAAACAACTGCCATACAAGGATTTTATATCAGGCAAGACTCACTTTCAAAAATGAGGGAGAGATTAAGACATTCTCAGGTAAACAAAAACTGAGAGGGTACATTACCACTAGACTTACCCTAGAAGCAATGCTAAGTATTTGGTATGGCTATTCATTTCTTTTGCCTATTTTATACTTGGGTTGTTTTTGTTCTTATATTGTTGAGTTGTAATTTCTTTGTGTCCAGGATATCAAATCTTTATCCGATATGTGGTTTCCAAATATTTTCTCCCTTTGAGTTGGCTGCCTCTTCAACTTTTTAACAAAGTCCTTTGAGGTGCAGAAGCATTTGATTTTCAGAAGTTCCCATTTATCTATTTTTCTATTTGTTGCTTGTGCTTTCTGTGTAAAGTTTAAGAAACTACCTCCTATTGCTAGGTCTTGAAGAGGTTTCTCTATATTATCTTCTAGGATTTTGTGGTACTGGCTTTTACATTTAGGTCTTTATCCACTTTGAGTTATTTTTTGTATCGGGTGTAAGGTAAAGTTCCTCTTTCATTCTTTGGCTGTTGATATCCATTTTTCCATGCCCATTTATCAAAAAGACCATTCTGTCCCAGTTCAGTGGATTTGGGAGGCTTGTCAAAGATCATAGATTTGGTGGTTTATTTCTGCATTCTTGATCTGATTCCATTGGTCAATACTTCAATCTTTGTGCCAGGACCATGATGTTTTGATCACTGTGGCTTTATAATAAGTTTTAAAACCAGGAAGTGTTCCTTTCCCCATTTCATTCTTCATTTTTAGGATGCTTTTAGTTATTTGGGGTCTCTTTCCCTTCCAGATGAATTTGGTAACTAGCTTTTCCTGGTCTTCGAAGTAGGTTGTTGGAATTTTTATTGGTAGCGTTTTGAATCTGTAGATTAGTTTAGGTAGAATTGACATTTTAACTATATTTAACCTTCCTATCCATGAGCAAAGAATATCTTTACACCTATTTAGATTTTCTTTGATTTGTTTTAGCAATGTTATGTAGTTTTCTGTGTTTAAGTCCTTTTCATTCCTAGTTAAGTTCATTCCCAGGTACTTGATTCTTTTAGTGGCCATTTTGAATGAAATTTTTTCCTTAATTGACTCCTCAGTTAGGTAATTGCTTGTGTATACAAACATTACTGATTTTTGCACACAGATTTTATATCCTGCTACCTTGCTGAATTTGTTTATTTGCTTAAATAACTTTGTGGTAGATTTTCAGGGTTTTCCAAGTATAGTATCATGACATCTGCAAAAATTGAAAGCTTTACTCCTTCCTTTCCAATTTGGATGCCTTTTATTTCTTTGTCCTCCCTGATTGTTCAAGCTAAAACTTCTAGTACAATATTGAATAATACTGCTGGCAGAGGGCATTCTTGTTTTGTTCCTGATGTTAGGGAGAAAACTTTCAGTTTCTCTCCATTGAGTACAATGCTGGCTATCAGTTTGTCATATATGCCCCTTATTATATTGAAGAAGTCACCTTTGATTTATGCCTTTTGAAGTGGTTTTATCAGAAAAAGATTTTGAATTTTGTCAAATCCTTTTTCAGCACCAATAAAGATGATCATGTGATTTTTACCTTTCAATTTGTTAATGTACTGTATTACATTAATTGATTTTCTTGTGTTGAACCATCCTTGCATTCCTGGTATAATCCCCACTTGGTCGTCGTATATAATTCTTTTAATGTGCTGTTGGATTTGATTTGCTAGTATTTTGTTGAGAATTTTTGCATCTATGTTCATTAGGGAAATTGGCTTGTAGTTTTCCTTTCTTATAGCATCTTTACCCAATTTTGTATTAAAGTGATGTTAGCTTTATAAAATGAGTTAGGTGGTGTTCCTTTTTCCTCATTTTTTCAGAAAAGTTTGAGCAGGATTGATGTTAATTCTTTTAGGAAAGTTTGATAAAATTCCCCCATGAAGCCCTGGGCTTATCTTTGTAGGAAGATTTTTGGTGACTGAATTTCTTTACCTATGGTTGCGTTGTTGAGATCTTATTCACGTGCTTCAAGAATTTGCTCATTTCATCTAGGTGGTCTAGATTTTTGGTGTATAGTTGTTTATAGTATCCTCTTATCTAGGTGGTCTAGATTTTTGGTGTATAGTTGTTGATAGTATCTTCTTACAATTTTTTAAAATTTCTTCAGGGTCTGTGGTAATGAACAACTGCTCATTTCTGATTTTGTTTATTTACATCCTCACTCTTTTTTTCTTTCTCAGCCCTTGCTAGTGGTCCATCAATTTTACTGATTTTCTTAAAGAACATATTTTTTGTTTATTGATTCTTTCTATTGTTCTTTTGTTCTCCCATTCATTTAACTCTGCTTTAATCTTTGCTATTTCTCTTTTTCTATTTACTTTGGGATTAATTTGCTGTTCTTTATTAAGTTCCTCCAGGTGAGCAGTTAAGTCCTTGATTTTTGCTCTTTCTTCTTTTTAAATATAGGCATTTAGGGCAATAAACTTTCCTCTCAGCACAGCCTTTGTCGTATCCCATATGTTCTGATATGTTATGCTCTCATTTTCATTCATCACCAGATAGCTACCAATTTCTCTAGCAGTTTCTTCCTTGATCCCCTGGTTGTTTAAGAGTGTGTTGTATAATCTCTCTATATTTGTGAAAGTTCTTATTCTTTCGTGGGTATTGATTTCTAGCTTCTTTCCATTGTGATCAGTGAAAGTGCTTTGAATAATTTCAATGTTTTTAAATTTATAAAGCTGTTTTGTGCCCCACCATAATGTCTATCCTGGAGAATGTTCCATAAGCATGAGAGAAGAATGAATATCCTAGTTGTTTGGGGATATAATGACCTATATACGTCTGTTAAGTCTAATTTATTTATCAAATTATTTAAGTTCTCTATTTTCTTCCTGATCCTCTGTTTGCTCTATCTATAGAGGAGAGTGGTGTATTGAAGTCTTTTATTATTGTTGTTGAAACATCTATCACTCCCTTCAGTTTTGCCAATCTTTGTCTCCTGTACTTTGGAGCTCCTTAATTAGGAGCATAAACATTTATGATTAGTAAATGATATTAGTATAGCTCCTCCTGCTTTCTTTTGGGTACAGCTTGTGTGGAACATCTTTTTCCATCCTTTCACTTTCAATCTATTTGTATCCTTGTGTCTAAGATGAGTCTCTTGTAAGCAGCATATAGCTGGATTATATTTCTTAATCCATTATGCCAATCTATATCTTTTAATTGGTAAGTGTTCTAGTTGCTAATTGCTGGAATGTGATATACCAGAAATGGAACAGCTTTTAAAGGGAGGAATTTATTAAGTTGAAAGTTTACAGTTCTGAGGCTGTGAAAATGTCCCAATTAAAGCAAGTTTATAAAAATGTCCCAATTAAGGCACCAACAATAGACTACTTCACTCAGGAAAGGTCGATGAAGTTCAGGGTTTCTCTCTCAGCTGGAAAAGCACATGGTGAACATGACAACGTCTGCTAGCTTTCTCTCCAGGCTTCTTGCTTCATGAGGCTCCCCTGGGGGCATTTTCCTTCTTCACCTCCAAAGGTCTCTGACTCCTGGGCTCTCTTGGTCCTTGTGGCTCTCCAAAATGCTTCTTCTTTTAAAGGATCCCAGTAAACTAATCAAGACCCACTGGAATGGGTGGAGTCACATCTTCCTCTAATAAAAAGTTAACACCCACAGTTTGGTGCGTCACATCTCAGTGGAGATAATCTAATCAAGTTTCCTAACTACAGTGCTGAATAGGGAGTGAAAGAAATGGCTGCCTCCATGAGATGGATCAGTATTAAAACGTGGTTTTTCTAGGGTACATATTCTTTTCAAACTGACACAGTAAGTTTAGTCCATTACCATTCAAAGTTATCATTGTAAAGATCTTTTTTGAATCCACAATCTTATCCTTTGGATTTTATTTGTCAGATCTACATATTCTTTTCCCTTTCTCTCTTTTTATCCTTTTAGCTAGGCTTACTGGTACTCTTCAATTCTTTGCCCTCCTCCAAACTTTGCTCTCCTGTTTTTGGTTTTTTTTTTTTCAGCTGGCAGAATTCCCTTTAGTATTTCTTGTGGGGCTGAGCTCTTGTTGACAGATTCTTTCAGGATTTGTTTATCTGTGAAAATTTAAAACTCTCCCTCAGTTTTGATAGATGATTTGGCTGGGTATAGAATTCTTGGCTGGAAGTCTTTCTTTTTCAGGATTTTAAACAGATCATACCACTACCACTGCCTTCTCACCTCCATAGTGCCAGTTGAGTAGTCCTAACTCAATCTTGTGTAGGTTCCCTTGTATGGTTGTGTATCATTTTTCTTTTGCTGCTTTCCAGACTTTCTGCTTCACTTCAACATTTGACAGTGTAATTAGTATGTATCTTGGGTAAGGCCTATTTAGATTTATTCTATTTGGAGTTTGTTGGGATTCTTTGATTTGCATATTTATATCCTTTATAAGGGTTGGAAACTTTTCCCCCATTAGATCCTCTACTAATCTTCCTAGCCCTTTACTCTTCTCTTCTTCTGGGCCACCAATGATTCTTATATTTGTGTGCTTTATTTTGTCCATCATTTCCCTGAGGTTCAATTCAAATTTTTCCATCTTTTTTTTTTTTTTGCTATTTACTTTTTTGTACATTTGAAATCAGTTGCCCTGTTCTCTGGTTTGCTTATTCTTTCTTCTGTCTCTTCAAATCTGCTGTTGTGTGTCTCTAGTATATTTTTATTTGATCTACAACAGCTTTAATCTCTATGATAGCTGCTATTTTTCTATTTATTCTTTCAAATTCTTCTTTATGCTCTTCTAGTGTTTTCTTGATCTCATTTACATCATTAGCCATCCCATTTATTTTATTTAGTAAAGTCATATGAACATCTTTGATTAGTTGTTCTAAAGTCCGTGTCTCCTCCAGTCTTTTAATTTGGTCATTATACTGGTCTATATCTGTCTACATCTTGATATGCTTATCAATCTTTTGTTGCCTTTGAGGCAGGTAAATATCTTGATTTTGGAAGTCCTTCAGTATTATAAAGCTTTGTATTTGAGGGATGGATGTGGGGCAGAGTCCGGGCATGGGGCAGGGCATGACAGTTTGGTGATGGGTTGTAGTGCAGGTATAGACATGGGTTTGGAATGCTTTGCTGGTGCCTGTGAGCATGGGATATGGGGTGAGGGGTTCTAGAGGTGAGGTGTGGGGCCTGGGGGTTGGAGTGCAACTCATGAAGGCCTTGGAGCACAGGAGCAGGGTGCAACATAGAGGACATAGAGGTAGGGTGTGGCAGGAGGCAGATGAGGGTTTGTGGATGCACTGGAGCTTGTGTGAAGGCAGGATGAAATGTGTGCATGGAGTATGGGGCTCATAGGTATCAGGGTGTGAGGTCACAGGGAGGGCAGAGTGCGGGGGTATTGTTGTACATGGGGAGGGATCCAGGGGGCCCAGGATGTATATATGTGAGTGTGTAGGGGCAGGGCACAGGTCATAGGGGTTGTGAGATGTGGGTCAAGGATGGGTGATGTTAAGTGGGTGGCCACAGGTGTGAGGGTTTGGGGCAGCTTACGACCCTCCCATGCATGTGCAGGGTGGGGTCTATGTAGCACAGATGAGCACGTGAGCACCTGCCAGATGCCAGGGAATGGGACAAGGTTGTGTACCTGTGTGAGGTAGGGAGTTGGGGTGCAGGGGTCAAGAGGTCAATTCCTGGCTGTGTGGGTGCCCAGTGGGGACGATGTGGCTGTATGTGTGTGTAGGTCTGGGCAGTGGGGCCTTGGTGTGCCCTGGTCTAGGGGATGGGGCACCAGTGTGCATGTGTGCAGAGCTCAATGGCAGCAGACCGGGGTTGTATCTGCATGGCCTGGGGGCAGTGTGGCCCAGATGGGCAGGTCAGCACTTGCCCAGAGCTGGAGAGTTTGGCACAGGTGCACACATGCATGGGAGAGCCACAAGTTGATGTACACTTGCACAGAGCTGAAAGGGGTCTGCAGGGTTGCACAACTGTATGGACTGGGGGCTCGTGTAACACAGGTATGAAGGTGAGCACCTGCAGCCTTGATGTGCCAGAGACTGCCTACAGAGTTCATGGAGGGAGGGGTTGAGGGGCTGGGTGCAGGTGGGCAGGTCTCTGGAAGGGAGGGGTGAGACTTTGCTTTCACAGGAGAGGTGGATTGAACTGGGGCAGGCTTGTGCACATGGATCAGGGTGTGGGGCTGGGACATATGAGGAGAGTCAGGGTGGAGACACTGGGAGAATGGTGGGGGGTGAGTAACAGGGTTCAGATGCATGGGGTGTGGGGTAAATTTCAGGGTGGGGCCCGGACCGGGGCTGGTGAATGTAATTTGTTCAAGGAACATGACTTGCCATACTTTCTTGTCCCCATCTCTCTGTCTGTGAACTCCTCAGGGCTTCTGGCTTCTGTTTTGAAAGGAGTACATTAGGCTATTTGCACTAGCTGGATGGTCTCTGGTTATCTGCACCTCAATTCTTCAGCTTTTGCAACCAGGACAAATTGTGATGTATAAGACCTTCTGAGGCCACTTACACGATGGAATCACCATTCCAGTCACTTTCCTGTCCCTTCTTTAGCTGTTCCATGGAGCAAGGCTGAACTCGACCTATCCTATTCTGCTGTCTTCCTGGAACTTCTGATACCTGATTCTTTTGGTTGCTATTTTGAAGGGGATTTTTCCCTTAATTGTTGCTTCAGTTAAGTCATTACTTGTGTATAGAAACATTGCTGATTTTTATACATTAATCTTATATCCTGTGACTTTGCTGAATTTGTTTATTAGCTCAAGTGGCTTTGTCATAGATTTCTCAGTATTTTCCAAATATAGGATCATGATATCTGCAAATAATGAAAGTTTTACTTTTTCCTTTCCAATTTTGATGTCTTTTATTTCTTTTTCCGGATTGCTCTAATACTTTTAGTATAATGTTGAATAATAGTGATGTCAATGGGCACATTCTTGTCCAATTCCCAATCTTAACAGGAAGGCTTTCAGTCTCTCACCATTAAGTATGATGCTGGCTATGGGTTTTTAATATATGCCCTTTATTATATTGAGAAAGTCTCCTTCAATTCCTACCTTTTGAAATGTTTTTTTAATCAGAAAAGGATTCTGAATTGTGTTGAGTGCTTTTTTTTTTAGCTTCAATTGAGATGATCATGCGTTTTTTCCCCTTTGATTTGTTAATTTACTGATTCTCATATTGAACCATCCTTGCATTCCTGGTATAAACTCCATTTGGTCATGGTGTATAATTCTTTTAATGTGTCATTGGATTCAATTTACTATGATTTTGTTGAGAATTTTTACATCTATATTCATTAGGGAGATTGCAGTTTTCCTTTCTTGTAGCATCTTTATCCAGTTTTGGCATTAGAGTGGTTAGCTTCATAAAATAAATTAGGAGTGTTACTTTTTCCTCAATTTTTTGGAAGAGTTTCAGCAGGATTGGTGTTAAATCTTCTTGGAATGTTTAAAATTCCCCTGTGAAGCCATCTGGCCCTGAGCTTTTCTTTGTAGGAATATTTTCATTTGTAATGTTTTTTTTTAATTGTGAAATATAACATATATACAAAAAAATCCATAAATTTAGAAGTACATCTTAACAAATAGTTATAGAACAGATTTTAAAGTTTGATATGGGTTACAGTTCCATGATTTTTTCTTCTAGCTGCTCCAAGACCCTGGAGACCAAAAGAAATATCAATATAATGATTCAGCAGTCATAGTCATTTGTTAAATCCTATCTTCTCTGTTATACTCCGCCTACCTTCTTTTTTGTGGTAGATACCATGCATACAAAAAAGCAATACATTTCAAAGAACATCACAACAATTAGTTGTAGAAAAGATTTCAGAGTTTGATATGGGTTACAATTCCACAATTTTAGGTTTTACTTCTAGCTGCTCTAAGGTGTTGGAGATTAAAAAGAAATATCAATATAATGATTCAGCAATAATACTCAGTTGTTAAACCCTTCCTCCTCTGCCTTTGTCAGATCCATAAGTTCTGATATGTTGTATTCCCAATTTCACATATCTCTAGATATTTACCAATGTCTCCAACAAATTTTTCTTTGACCCACTGATTGTTTAAGTATTATTTAATTTCCATATATTTGTGAAAGCTCTGGTACTTTGGTGGTCATTACTTTCCAATGTCATTCCATTTTGATCAGAGAAAGTGTTTTGAATAATTTCAACCTTTTTTAATTTATAAAGACGTGTTTTGTTCCCCAATTTATTATCTATCTTGGGAAATGTTCCATAAGCACTAGAGAATATGTACCCTAGTGTTTTGGCATGAAGCTGTCTACATATGTCTGTTAGGTCTAATATATTTATCACATTGTTTAAGTTCTCCATTTCCTTGTTGATCCTCTCTCTCATTGCTCTATCTATAGAGGACAGTGGTGTACTGAAGCCTCCCACTATTATAGTTGAAAGGTCTATTGCTCCCTTTAGTTTTGTCAATGTCTGCCTTTTGTACTTTGGACCTCCTTGATTAGGACCATAAACGCTCATGATTGCTATTTCTTCATGCTGAATTGTCCCTTTTATTAATATATCATGTCCTTCCTTTTCTCTTATAAAGTCTTTACATTTAAAGTCTATTTTGTCAGATATTAGTATAACTACTCCTTTCTTTTGGTTACAACTTGCATGGAACTTCTTTTTCCATCCATTCATTCTCAATCTATTTGTATCCTTGGATCTAAGGTGAGTCTCTTGTAAACAGCATATAGATAGAGCATACCTTTTAATTCATTCTGTCAATCTGTATCTTTTGATTGGTCAATTTGCTCAATTAACATTCAAAGTTATTACCATAAAGGCAGTTCTTGAATCTACCATTTTATCCTTTGGTTTATATTTGTCAGATCTATATATTTTCCCTCTCTCTCTTTTTATCCTTTGAGTTACCTTTACTGGTACTCTTTAATTCTGTGCCCTCCTCCAGACCTCTATCGTCTGTTATTTTTTCAGTGGACAGAACTCCCTGCAGTATTTCTTTAGGGTAGGTATTTTGTTGACATATCCTTTCAGCCTTTGCTTGTCTGTGAATATTTTAATCTCTCCCTCACTGTGGAAGGACAACTGAGCTGGATAAAGAATTCTTAGATGGAAGTCTTTATTTTTCAGGACTTGAAATATATGATACCACTGCTTTCTCACTTCCACGGTGCCTGTTGAATAGTCCTAACTCAGTCTTGTGTGGTTTCCCTTGTATGTTGTGGATCATTTTTTCTCTTGCTACTTTCCAGACTTTCTGCTTCACTTCAACATTTGATGGTCTTGATTAGTATGTGTCTTGGATTTGGATTCATTCTATTTGAGGTTCACTGGGCTTCTCTGGTTTGCATATTTATGTCTTTGGTAAGGGTTGAGAGGTTTTCCTCCATTATCTTTTCAACTAATATCCTAGCCTTTACTCTTCTCTTCTTCTGGGAAATTGATGCTTCTTATATTTGTGTGCTTCATATTGTCCATCATTTCCCTGAGATCCAATTCCAATTTTTCCATCTTTCTTGCCATTTGTTCTTTTGTGTGATTGGATTAATATTTTTATTCTTCTTGATCACTTATTCTTCCAATAGCCTCTTCAAATCTGCTGCTATGTTTCTCTAGTATATTTTTAATTTGGTATATAGTGTCTTTCATCCCTGTGAGAGCTTCTATTTTTCTATTTATTGTTTTAAATTTTTCTTTATGCCTTCTAGTGTCTTTTTGCTATCCTTTATGTCATTAGCCAACCTACTGATTTTTTAATCTTTTTTTTATTGTATAATATAACTATATACAAAGCAAAGAAAGAAAAAAGCAATAGTTTTCAAAGCACCCTTCAACAAATAGTTACAGGACAGATCCCAGAGCTTGTCAAGGGCTATCATACCATTATCTCAGATTTTTCCCTCTAGCTTGTCCAGAACAATGGAGGCTAGAAGGAATTTTTTTTATCATCACCATCAACTTTTTTTTCTTTTCTGTGAAAAATAACACATATACAAAAAAGCAATAAATTTCAAAGCGGAGCATAACATTTGGTTAGTTGTTAAACAGATTTCAGAGTTTGGTATGGGTTACAATTCCACAATTTTAGATTTTTACTGCTAGCTGTTCTGAGATACTGGAGACTAAAAGAAATATCAATATAATAATTCCACAATCATACTTGTTTGTTAAAACCCTACCTTCTCTCTATAACTCCACCATCACCTTTGATCTTTCTCCCACTCTTTAGGGGTATTTGGGCCACTCCAATTCTAATTTTTTCATGTTTTAAGAGGTTGTCAATAATATGGAGTAGGGAGTTGGAACTAGCTAATGTTCTGGAGAGGCTGGACCCTCTAGGTCTCAGGACTTAACTGGTCCAGGGACCCAACTGGAGGTTGTAGGTTTCTAGAATGTTATCCTAGTGCATGGAACCTTTGTAGAATCTTATACATTGCCCTAAGTGTTCTTTAGGAATGGCTGGAATGGTTTTTGACCTATTGAATTTATTTAGGAGATTTGTATGAACATATTTTATTTGTTGTTCCAAAGTCTATGTCTTCTCTGGTGTTTTACTTTGGTCATTTGGCTGGGCCATATCTGCCCTCAACTTCATGTGCTTTGTGATTTTCTGTTGCCTTTGAGCCATTTGATTATCTTGATAGGGCTATTTTGAAAGTTGATTTCCCTCAGTTGCCTAAGGTTTTGTATTTGTTTGGGTTTGTGTTAAAGGTCTTCTTTTGCACTCAGTTTGTCAGAAATTCCCCCATCAAACCAAGGCCCAGACCTCATGCAGGGGATGCAACTCTTCTTGTGGTTCTGTTAAAAGTTAGGCAGATAGACCATTTACCAGACTGCTCTTTCTGCTTCTTCCCAGAAAAAAGGTGTACTTTGATCTCCTCTTACCTTCAGCCCCACCCCTGCCTTATTTTGAGCAGGCTGAGCTGGATCGTGACCTGGAGAAATTCCAGACAGGGTCACTGGTATCAGTGCATACTGAAAGCTGCCAACCCTTGGGCTGGGCACGTAGCAAATGTGCACCTTGGCAGAGATTCTGCTTGTGTGCCTGATGAGCCTGGCAGTCCCCAGGCTCCCACCTAGAATAGGCTTTGGGCTGTGGGACTGGGTATTTCAACTTCCCCTACCCACAGCCAATCTGGAAATACCTGGCAGCATGACACAGCCCTGCACACCCTTGCTCACTTCCTCATCTCCTCCCTTTCTGTCTGTGAGTACGTAATGTCTCCAGATTTCTGTGGGAAAAGGGGAGCGTTATTGGGTCCCTACAAGACTTTTTCACTAGCCAGTTGTCCAACAGGCTCCATTCTGCATTGCACCCTCCTCCCAGGGGGAGAGCCCCCCAGCTGTTGCCAAATATCCAGGCACCCACAGTAGCCTGTCTCAAGTGTCAAGGGTGGCACTGTGCAGTGGCTGGATGTCTCTGTGTTCAGCGAAAACAAGTCTGCTGGTTTTTGGGTTCCCCACAGGAGCTTTTGACTGTGGAGCTGTGAGGGAAAATCTCCCAAGCTCGCTGTGGGGGTAGGCAGGAGTGCAGGGGTGCCCTGCTCCTATGGAAGCTGCACTTGCCTGTGTGATGCCACCTGCCCCTGGTAGAGTTAAAATTGAGCACACTCACCCCATTCTCTTTGTCCCAATTTTCCCATTTTTTCATCCAAGATCTCTCCATATAGTGTAGAGATCTGGTCACTCACACCTTGAAATTGCAGTCCTGAATCATTTCTCTGATACTTCTCTCTTTGTTCCACAGAAATGGGTGAATTCCACTTATTCTTTTCCCCCATCTTCCAGGAAGTCTTCACATAGTTTTTAACAAGAAGCGTACTTTTTAATCTTTGTTCCTCTATGTGTATCTTCTTCCTCTGGTTGCCTTTAAGATCCTGGCTTTATTTGTGGTTTACAGTAGTTTGATCATGACACATGCCTAGTTGTTTACATCTTTGTATGTATCTTTCATGGGTTTCTCTGGGCTTCTTAAATCTTTGATTTGTTATCTTTCACTAATTTTGGAAAATTCTTGCCATTAACTTTACTAATATCTCTTCTGTTCATTCTCTCTCTCTCTCTTTTTCTGAGACTCTAGTTACACATATGTTAACTCATTTGTTATTGTCATGCAGCTCTTCAATGCACTCTTCTATTTTGTCTATTTTTCCTCTTTTCATCTCAATTTTATAATTTTTATTGGTTATCACTGATTATTTTTTCTGCTGTGTCTTTCTGCTAATTAGCCTATCAAAGGAATTCTTCAACTCTAATATGGGTTTTAGTCTTAGGATTTCCAATTGACTCCTTTTGTTATAGTTCCTATCTCTGTTGAAAATTTCCATATGCTCATGCATTTTCTCTACATTTTCCACTATGCTTTCATGTGCTAATCAACTATTTTAAGGTCATTTTTTGGAATTCTAACATCTAGGTCATCTATTCTTCTGAATCTACTGACTTATTTTTCTCATGAATATAGGTCAGGTTATATCTGTTGCTTTTTTTATGGGGCTAATAATTTTTGTAGTATATTGAATATAAAATGTAAACACACACATACACACACACACACAGTAGAAAACGAGGTAAATAAAATGTAAGTCTTGAAATGAGCATGCCTCTTCTTCTGAAAGCTGTTAATGTATGTAGGGATTGAGTCAACCTACTCAGTAGTGGAGCTGAATTTAGGATTTGCAGTTGATTATGTTACTGTCAGTGCATCACACCACAAACTTCAAATTTCTCCAGCAGTAGTCTGCTGCTACCTTGTACATAATGTATAGCCTGAGGTGCTAGAGGTTTTGTGGTTTTATTCCTTGTTCTTGCTACACTGTAACCTTTTCGCATGCCCTGTGTGCCTGCACTGCAGCAAGTGTCTCTTCCATCCAAAGTATACAATCAATGATTAGTAGTATCATCACATAGCTGTGCATTCATCATCGTGATCAATTTCAGAACATCTGCTTTACTCCAGAACAAGAAATAGAAAGAAAAAACTAATCTCCCAAACATCCCATACCCCTTACCCACCCTCTTATTGACCATAGTATTGGATTCTACCCAATTTTAGGACATACAATAGAGGTAGGTTAACAAATAACAGTGAAACAGAACAAAACATCCAGAGTAGACTCACACAAACACAGGCAACCAACTATTTTTTTTTTTTTTGCACTATCGTTTTACAATTATCAAAGGCCAAGGGTACTAGATTACAGTTCAACAAATTCAGATATTTTCTTCTGGATATTCTAAAACACACAACACTAAAAAGAAATACCTATGTAATGAGTCAATAGTCACAGTCATTTGTTAAACTCTAATGTCTCAGTTACACCTCTTCCCTTTCATTTAATCATTCTCTCAATCATCAGGGGTATCTGGGCAATGACCATTTTAACTTGTTCATGCTGAAAAGGGGTGTTGATCTAGTCTCTTGTACTAGTCTTATCCCTCCCCAAGCAGTAAATTGCTATTGCTTGAATCTTAGTGTAAGGCCTGTGGTGGGGGTAGGCATCATTCTCTTATTCTAGTCCAGACTCAGTCTTATGCAGTATCTGTGGATTTAGACCTCAGAAGTGGGGTTTTCTCAGCATTACTGAGCCCCCTCTGTAGTAGCCTGACTCTCCTTGCATAGTTCAGGGATCTTAGGCAGGAGTGACTTTTCTGACTCTTATCCAGTGGTAGCAGAGCCCATGCCCAGGATCGTGGCTGTGAGAGTTCCTGACACTGTCACAGTGATAGATGCCTTTCGCTTCTACCTTTCCTGCAGCAGAAACCAGAGACTGGAGACAGGAGGATTTCCTGCCTCTTCCCTAGTGGCAGATGGGTTTACTTTTACCCTTTTCCAAGAGGCGTTGGATCTTTCCCTTATCAGTGCATGGAAGGATTTCCTGGCATTGCCCCAGTGGTTTGCAGCTTTGGCTTCATAGGAGAGACGGTTCTGGAGAAACCTCCCGAATAATATAATAAAAGGGAGGATTTTGTATTGCAAAGGATCTCAGGTCTTCTGTCTTTCCCCTGATGTTTTTCATGAGCATAATGTGGAAAAGAGTTAGAAAGTGAATATGGCTTTCCTTGTGTTTAAGGCTCACAGGGCTGTAATCCAGGAATCAAAAAACTTTTTCTGTAAAGGGCTGGATAGTAAATATTTTAGGCTCTGTGGACCATATAGTCTTTGCTGCAATTACTTAGCTCTGCCATTGTAGCACAAAAGCAGCTATAAAGAATACGTAAACAATAAACGTGGCTGTGTCCAAAAACACTTTTTCTATATATAATAAAATTTGAAATTCATATTATATTCATGTGTTACAAATATTCTTTTGAATTTTTTCCAATTATGTAAAAATGTAAAAAATAGGCAGCAGCTTAGATTTAGCTTTTTACTATATTTTGCTAACCACTGCACTAAACTGTTTGATTAGCCTGAATCTGCCTTTGAGAATGTTGTTTTCAGCTGTTTTCTTCTTATCCTCTTTTATGGCAGTTATTTCTTCTTCCATTTCTATGTACAAGATGAAGTTCATGTATCTGTCTGCCCTGAGAATGGCCTGTCACCCTCTGGAATTCAGTACATCTGGTTGCCTTGCAGCCCCAGGATAGGGCCAAGAAAAGTGGTGTTTTTAGATTTTCCAGATTTTTATTGTTGTTAGGTTGCGAGAATTGTTTTCTTGCAACTTCCTATTTCCTAAGTGGAAGCAGAACCTCAAGTCATATATTTTTATAAAACTTGAAAAATTAAGACATTTTAAACAACAACAGTTAAGATCATTACCTCTTTCTGCTTTGCTTCCCTTCTGCCACATTTCACCCTTTTGTTGCAGTGAGCTGGAATGGTCCTGGGAATATTTGAGATCTAGCTTAGTTGATAATATTTTGTGTATTTCATAGTCATTTCTATGTGTACTTATTTCTAGATATTCCTACCAAATAGAATAATAGTAGGAAAATCAGGGCCAGAGTATGTCTTATAAATATCCTTTTAGGGAAAATTATTTATATTGAACTAATAAATTTAAGCTCTACAGTGTCTTCTCATATATTTATTCTCACCTCTTTGTGGGAAGACCAATTTTATATACTTCCTATGGCTGTTGAAAGTATATGGACAATGGAGGAAAAACAAAGTTTGAAATGTTAAGATCCAGGAGCTACTTTAGTGGAAAATTCTTCCAATCATCATACATATAACACTGGATAGAGAAGAAAATAAGCTTTTTTTTTTTAATTGCGTCCTATTTGCCTCATGGTGAGAGAATGATTCTCAACCTAGGGTTATGGGGACGGCCAAACACACAACACCTGACACTGGGTTGATGAGACTGACAGCAGTTTATCAGACACATACACTTAAAATCCTGGGGAAGGAGAACAGCGCATCTCATGGAGGCTCACACAGGGGCTGCACTGTAGAACAGAGTGAGCAACCAGTGGCCGTGGGAGGAGGGATTTATAGTTTCAAGAGGTTGGGGTGCCTACTGGTTCCCATGAAAAGATGGATTGGCTTGTTTAGAATAATTCTTCAGACTGGCAAGAAACTGAAATTAGCAATTCAATATGTGCCTGGTCCTTGATAAGAAGGATTGTTTGCCTAGGGGGACTTGCCCATGGGAACAAGGTATGGAGGGGAATTTGCCATTAGGACATTTGATGACCTCCCAATTTCACCAGATGTCAAGGTAGCATATAATCTTGGGCCTTACTATTAGGCTTTACAAAATACTTTCTTTAGAAATATATTCAGTAATACGGTGAATAAAAATATACGTGCCATACTTTTAAAAAATAGAAATCATGCAAAATAAAACTCATCAGCATTCCTATGTTTTTACAGCACAAACTTGTGGCAGTGCAACCAAAAGCAAGCATGTCCTTAACAGTTCATAAGTGAAATAAACTTAATAGATATTTTGCCAAATTTGAACACTGTTCTAACTAATTGCATTGCATTACCAGTTTATAGATTGTGAAGCTGAAAATTTTCTAAACTTTCATAATAAAAATAATTTCAATCAATTAAAATATATATTTTTTAATTTCAACTAGAAGTAATCATAGAATCACAAAAAATATTTGAGCAGGCATGGAGTTTGGAAATCACTTCCTGGACTAAACACCTTATCTAAAAGATAAAGAAACTCAAAAGTTACATAGATCATTGTATTAGTTAGGGTTCTCTAGAGAAACAGAATCAACAGGGAACACTTGCAAATATAAAATTTATAAAAGTGTCTCACGTGACCGCAGGAACGCAGAGTCCAAAATCCACAGGGCAGACTGCAAAGCCGACGACTCTGATGGAGGGTCTGGATGAACTCCACAGGAGAGGCTCACCAGCCGAAGCAGGAATGGGGCCTCTCTCCTCTGAGTTCTCCTTAAAAGGCTTCCCATGATTGGATTTAGCATCACTAATTGCAGAAGACACTCCCTTTTGGCTGATTACAAATGGATTCAGCTGTGGATGCAGCTGATGTGCTCATGACCTA